>OZ024878.1:25108539-25167277 GCA_964017185.1 Rugalucina vietnamica | reverse complement strand
AGTCGGAGAGTTGCACGGGGAGCATGAGAAAATTTTCAAGGGACCTTGGGAGCAAGCAACAACTATCTGGGTTTTAGGGAGCAGGATAAAACATTTTAGCCCAGTAATTTCATTCAGGGAGCGTTTGGTCAAACAATTAATGTAGAAAAAATAGCCATGCAGTGCATTGCACCGTGACTTCGGTGCTTCGTAATACCTAGGATGTTTTTGCACTCAATATTGAAACAAGTGCGACGCTCCAAACGCGGAAGTAAAAAAAAAAATAAAAATAAGAAAAGAATGAGATGCCCTGATTGTAAATCGACACTGCATTAATCCAAACAAAAGGATGGCCAAAGAAGACAAACAGAATCCTATTTTGATACCTGTAAGAATTTGATTCAACTTCAAAAACTGTTTAATGATCTTCCTGACAACATCAGGTTTCAGCGCCAAGTGTTAAGGATGTTCGCGGCCAATGAAAAAGTATTCAAACTTTTTTTCTAACTACTCTTTTTTGATTCCAAATTACAACACAAGACATTTGAAAACAAAATAAGTATAGGGTAGTGTGCTTGTTTTCGAGCTACAGGCCTGTGAACGAGTCTTCTGAACACTTTGTTTTAAATTCAGAAAAATTAATTTAAATTTCAATACTTTGAAACATACCTGTCTTGAACAAAAATACACCTAGAATGCTTTCAAAATTCATAATATTTACGTAATGCAGACTATTTTGGACCAACAGCAATGAAAAATTTGCAACTTGAAGTGGACGACAAAATTTTACGAGTCGTTTTCCAACCCTACCCCCATACTTGAAAAGTCGGAAAAAATCAATATTTTGAAATGTGCCAAACCCCTATTTGTAGATTCAAACTTTTTCTTGTATTTTCACACAAGATAGAACTTCGTAATATTGTTCGAATAAAAGAAAGAAATATATAGGGTAGTGTGCATATAAGAGAGAACCAACAACTTGAAAATCGCCATTTTAAGCTTTTTTTCGTCTGTTTTGTTTCTTAAATCCCATTTCATAAAACCACCCAAAATTTTAAAACTAGCACACCAAAGACAGAAAGACCGACTTAGAAGACCATATACACATATACTGCTGCTAAAACAAACATCGGACTCGTGCAATTAATTTGAAGATGTGTAATATTCAAGTTTAATCTACCCTACCCCCTAAATTTTACTGACAACTAAAAATTTCTGAAAAGTTGCAGAAAATGGGGTGAAAAAATGAAGTTCCTTAGATTGACAATTTTTATTGCTTATTTAGTGCATATCACCAATATGTATCCAAATGTAAAATATTAGAAAAATATTTGCAACCGTTTTTGAGATATTCAACAAAAGAAAAACCGGAAGTTCCGAAATGTCAAATGTTAGCAGCGAACATCCTTAATTCGTTCAAGAACCGCCTGGACCGATACTACAGAAATCGACATGGGGCACAAGAGGCATCCGCCTAACTCAAAACCCCCATCATCCTAATGTAATGTAATGTAGGTCATCTGTTCGGCTATTTGCTGATGATTGAGTTTTATACAGGAATGTCAAGTCACAAGATGACCTGAGTAGCTTGGCCAAATGGGAAATGGATTGGCATTAAATGAAATTCAATGTTAGCAAATGTCATTCAATGAGGGTGACGCGGCTACATCCAAGCAGGCATATAGAATTCAATTACACACTGCATGAACAAACATTAGAACAGGTTCAGTCCGCTAAATACCTAGGTTTAACTATCACAGATGATCTTGATTGGGGTCAACATATTTCTGAAATTACATGCAAGGCAACTAAGACTTTGGGTTTTCTTCGGCGCAATTTGGCACTGGTACCTAGGCATACTAAGGAAGTTGCATACAAAACATTGGTTCGGCCTCAACTTGGGTATGCAGCTCCTATTTGGCATCCCTATCATGAAACTCAGACTGAGAAGGTGCAGAGGACTGCTGCCCGGTGGACCTGCAGGCGATGGAGGAACACCAGTAGCGTCGGTGAAATAATAGACGAACTTGAGTTGCCGTCCCTGGAGTCCTGCAGGGAGCGGTCCTCCTTAACCTTCTTCTACAAGATACACTCCGGTACAGTGTCTCTTGATAAAGACAAATACCTGACCCCGGCACCCCATCTAAGGCGTACTCGGGCATCACATGAATCACAATACACAAGACCATTTGCCTATAGTGATGCCCTGAAAAATTCCTTTTTCCCCAGAACTATTCCGGTTTGGAATAGTCTCCCTTCTTCAGTGGTCCTATCTAAGACCATTGAGGAATTTAAGGCTTCTATTTAAATCATTAGCCCAGAGGCATGCGTTTTAGCCCAGTAATTTCATTCAGTGTAAATAGTTTTAATGGTCCACCCCAAATGTTTTCTTTTCCCTTGACTAAATTCTAAATTTAGCCACCCACCCCACTCCTGAGGTGATGATCAGAAATTGATCGACTCAGTATCAAAAGATAAATAGTTTGTTTGTTTGTTGTGTAACGTTTTAAGGACCGAGCTATACGCTCTTGTGTATCTTACACTTCGAAGATCTTCGAAAACTATAATATTCGAAATATGTACAGAGCTAGATGCTAATTAAACGACTATAATTCCAACTTCACTAATTTCCTACATTCTGATTGGTTCTTCTTCTTCTTCCGTGTTAAGAGCCGGGATCCTTTTGGAACGTTGATGGCTCTGCAAGACTGCAAACAGCAGTCCTTCAAATGGCTATTTACAATTAAAAACATCTTTAAAACTATGTACAGATGTTGTAGCCGGTTAGTGGTTGGTGGTGCTGGCACGCAGGCTCCCGCGGAACTCTTCTAGTGTTTCCGCTGCTGTTACCGTGTGTGGTAGCCTGTTCCAGTCTCTGACTGTTCTGGGGAAGAAGGAGTTCCTGTAGACCTCACTGGTGATTTGTTCTTGGTAGAACTTGTGGCTTCCACGGATTCTACTGTCTCCACTCTGTAGGTATGTCTCCTTCTTCACATCCACTAGTTGGTGGTCAATCCTGTATAGCATGGAGAGCCTGCTGTCGAGCCGCCTTTTCTGTAAGGTGTCCCATCCCAGATCTCCTTGCATGCGTGTCACACAGCCAGGAGTCCTCGTCGTATAGTCGTTAGTCACGAACCTTGCTGCCCTCTTCTGTACTTGGTCCTGGATCTTTATGTTGTGGTCAGTGGTAGGATCCCAGATTGTTGAGGCATACTCGAGGACTGGCTGGACGAGGGTAGTGTAGCTGGCTGCCTTGACTGGTTTGGTGCATTCCCTCAGGTTACGTTTGACGAAGCCTAGGGTTCTGTTTCCTTTGGCTGCAACATTCTCCACATGCTTGTTCCAGGAGAGGTTGTTGGTCAGCGTCACTCCTAGGTACTTGCTGGCTTCCTTGACAGCTACAGATGTAATTTGTCTCTTTGGTGTCACTGGCTTTTGGACAGATGCGGATAAGGCTGCATTTACTGGCATTGAAGCTCATTAGCCATTCCTTCTCCCATTGCTCCAGGGCTTGGAGATCCAGTTGCAGTTGTTTTCTGTCTTCTGGCATTTGAATTACCCTGTAGAGCAGGCTGTCATCTGCAAAGAGGCGTACATTTGATTCAGAGCATCCAGGCATATCATTGATATATGTGAGGAAGAGCAGAGGGCCTAGGACTGTGCCCTGGGGAACACCTGACAACACATTTTCGTGGCTGGATTTGGCGCCTTCGAGGACGACTTGCTGTTTTCGATTGCTGAGAAAAGCCTTAATCCAGTTGTTGACTTTGCCCCGTACCCCATACAAGTCCAGTTTGTTGAGCAATCTGGAATGGGGTACCTTGTCAAAGGCTTTCTCAAAATCAAGGAGGATCACGTCGACCTGGTTGCCATCTGAGAGGTGTCTTGCTATGTCATCGACAGTTTCAATCAGTTGAGTCTCGCATGAGCGGCGTTTTCTGAAACCATGTTGGTTGTCACATAGTATATTCCATCTATCAAAGTGGGTCATGATACTGCTATGGTTGTTTGGAAGACTTTATACTTCGATAAAATCAATGCGTAAGAATACTTGGTTTTCACCTTAAAAATGGCGCGACGTTACGTGATTACGTGACGTTTCCTCGAGGAGACGTTGACGTCACCAAATCTATAAACGTCATAAAAACAATGGATGAACGCGTTTTGAAGGTGTCGAAATGAATGTTTAGAATTTCTATTAACATGGACGCTTTTTCTTTTAATAGAACATCGTAAGGTAAGCATTTTTATCTTCTTGTTGTGTGTTGAAATTTGATATTTGCAATCCCCAGTTTCGAAATCGAGATGTCTTTCTAGCAGTGCAGACGGCGACATTTCCTCCCACAAAAACAATTTTGAATGAAGGGGATATGTATTAAAGCTCCCGCCTTACAGCCTGTCTATAGCAAGCCAGTTACAGCTTCTATTGCAAGAAGTTGTATGCTTTTGAAGTTTTCAAGATGGCTGCCTCATGAAGATCCGACTCGCTCTATTTTCCTTCCGCTGGCTATAAAAAATTAAATCAATGTAGATAATTGGAATTATAAGGAATGAATTATTATTTTTGTTGATTTTATCGATGTGTAAACTCAGGCGAATCACTCACAAACTTTTTCATAAAGCCCTTAGGGCTTTATTTAGTTTGTGAGTGATTCGCCTGAGTTTACTCATCGATAAAATCAACAAAAATAAAATTCATTCCAATAATATTGAGGTTAGAATGAGATGAGCCACACCAAGAGCATCGCCTTGGAACGGTTAGTAATACAATTACTAGGGGGCTTAAACCGGTTTTATGGGATCCCAACCCTCGCCCTAGGTCTTGGTGTGGTTCATACGCGTCGTTTTAGAAATACTGTCTGACTATGCTGGATAATAATTCTAATGCAATACTTGATATGTGACTGAACGGTTTCAAACCCAATCTGCGTCCAGGAACTCATTATTCAAATACTATTAGCTCAACACTGACAGGCTCGAAACCCCTATGGTTTCGATGGCTATTCCCCTAAAGCCTAAATCACTGGCTTCCCATTAACTTCTACTTGAGCCTCCAGATTGTTCCAGTGATGGCAATGATACTGTGAACAAGGTCCAGCTATTGCAATGATCTCTGTGACCAAGGCCCAGCTATCGCAATGATCTCTGTGACCAAGGCCCAGCTATTGCAATGATCTCTGTGGCCAAAGAGTCTCAAATATTTGTTCAGCACTAAGAGGTTCAACACTAGACAATAAGAGCTATGGCAATGATCTCTCCTTATCCCAAAGCCTGAGGTCCGTACCACGAAGCCTATTCACTGCTACACCAACTGCCTGCAGTCTCTCTCTTTGATCTAAACCGTCTGACTTCTTTCACAATAATGACTATCACTGCCTCGCTTGCTCCTTTTATACCCATCCAGTCACGTGCAATATCCGGTTTGTTCCATTTTAATGGGAAAGTCTATTCTAGAATACTTCTTAGGTGAATCAGGTGTGAAAGGCGATGCCTTTATAAAACACTGTATAGGGCAGTTTTAATCGGGAAAACTGACAAAGTATTGCAATTTTACATGACGAATATCAACTTTGAGCTGTTAAAGAAATTTTAATAGAAACTACGATTTTAAAATGGATATTTGTCACAGTTGTTTTTTTTTTTTTTTTTTTTTTTTTTTTACCGACATATATCAAGAGTCACATCATGAGAAAACCTGACCTGAACGTTTAAATCTGTTTTACAGGCATTGACCCTCCTCCACTTTGCGCCCCTTTGCACTTCTTTATGCCACTTTGTGCTACTTCACTTACATTGTGGTATCATTTTTGTCTTTACATGATGCAAAATAATGATGCAAAGGGTAATAATATTATATTTTTATGCTATCTTTCCTTTCATATATACTAGGGAGAGAAACGACTTAGGGTTGAAACTACTAGCGAGGCAAAAGGACTTGTGGGGGCGAAACAATTAGGGGGGAAAGAACTACTGTCTGAACACCATCTTTCAGAAACCACATTTTTCAAAATCTCACTTTAATATCTAAAACACCACAAGACATATATGACCATGCCATTTTTTTTGCAACTCATGAGTCCTAAAAAGTGCCACAAAAAGTTTGAAAATTGGTTCACTAATAAAATAATTATGCCCCAAAATCAATTAGAACAGGCATTTTGCATGTGCAAGGGAGGTAAGCCAAACACCTTTAAACTGAAAATCAAGCGAATTTGTGGAATAATTTAAGAGTTTGGTGCTTAGCTATGCATACAAAACAATTTTGTTTTGGTTTGGTGCATTTTAGATGAAAAATAATCAATTTAGTTTTTTTTTTCGGGAAAATAGTTACTTCCCTTGTTGGCAATTTTACAATTCAAAAATATTTTCTTGCATAAAATTTTTATTTGTTGACCGATTTTCAAATTTTACGTGGCACATTTTAAGACTTTTGGAATGCGACATTGTGACATTACTCATATTTTTCTCAAGGTGTTTCAGGAAAGTGAGATTTCGAAAAATGCAGTTTCTGAAAGATGGTGTTTAGACAGTAGGGAAGAATTGTCTTCATAGCGAAACAACTAGGGGAGGAAATGGTTTGGGGGCAAAACATCCCCGATTAGAATTAGCTACTCAAAGTCAAAAATCATTTGTTTTTCTCAGTTAATTTAAACTTTGTACACATTTTCATGTTTTAAAGACTTAGTGCATATACATGTGATGAGTTTTAAAGTGGAGTCAGGGAGATTTTACTTCCATTTCAGGGAGGTTTTTGAAAAATGTATAGAATACATTAAGGAAAATTTCTGATCTCATTTCTGCAAGATTTTGAGTTTTTGTCAAAAAGTGGTATATTTTTAAAGAATGTTTACCAATTTTACTGCTTATTTCCTGGAGTCTCCCAGATGAATGCTATATAATTATTAATACATGTATCCTGTCAGTTAGAAGCATCCTGGGATAAAACAGAAGTTTTGTTGTTGTTTTTTTTTCAACTTTTATTACATTAAACAAAGCCACACTCTTCGATGTCCATAAGTAGTATTCACATGACTAGCTAAGAGTAGTAGAAATGACCATTTTCATGAATTATACTGAATGAAACAAAAATCTTACTAGAGTTCTCCTTAACTCCACTATTAGATTTTAAACTCCCAACTTCTCAATAACCGCACTTTACCCCCATTTTCCTATGTTTTGGGGGTAAAGTGTGGTGTCCACTTATGTTGTAATACCTGCTGTGATTATATACAGCTTATCAGTGTTGAGCTGCATCTCCTGGGTAATTATGCAAGGAATGGTCAGCTTTACTGTAATCTGATACCTAGAATTCCAGGTATTTTACATTACAAACCAAACCCAAAAATAAATTTTTGTTCATTTTTCATCAAAATACAATTTAATCAAAATAATTGAAATAACCATAAAAAGTTTAGCGAAATTACATTTTCAATGGTCTAAATCGGTTCTGTATTAAGGATTTTGTATGATCATTTGTACATGCTGATCAGAGCAGATGTTCCTTACCTGTAATTTCTTATCAGAGGCTGCTGAACGGAAATTATCCCTGCTAATTGGTTTTACTGCCTTTTGCACCGTGGTGTCTAATGACCAAAGTGGATTTTAGGAGTTAAGAGAATGTACACACTATGTGCAGCCAATTTCTTTATAAATATAGACAAGAAAACATGTTAAAAAATAAATACCCCCTTGTACCCCACTTTTAGTATTGAAACTAGGGTTTATGAGTTTTGATCCAAAACATAGATTGTGGGTACTTGTTAGAGCCGCCTCTTCAAGGCGGTTCTAAAGTGTACTCACAATCAATTTTTGTGCATAAATATTGAGAAAAAAAATATTTGAATGGAATTTTCAATTTTTACAACTGAAAGAAATCTCTGTATATTTTCTTGGCATGTTTTCATGTTGTTATTTCAGGCCTCAAACTTTGTCGATTTCACTGAATGCCCAATATGCATGTGCCAAATTAAATCAGCTACTATAACGACATGTGGACACAGATACTGCGAAACGTGCATACACCAGTGGGTTTCAAAGGAGAACAGGTGCCCGTCCTGTAATGAAACTCTTAAAGCAGAACAGCTGATAAAAGATAGACAGTATGACAGTCTTATAGGTAGGTGCTTTTCTTTAGTAGCATAGATCTATTTAAGACTGTAAAATCTGTAAATTCTTAAGACAAAATAACGTGTGGTAAAACCTTTTCTTGTTAGGTTAAACATATTTTTACTATGTTCTTATCATAACAACAATTCAACAACCATATCTCTGTGAAAACGTTAAGAGAAATTTACACAGTGATCTGTTATATTTTTTTTTATTTTACTATCTCAATTTTGATATGAGATCTCTTAGACATGAAATAACATGATGCAGATTAAAAGACATAAATTTTTATGGAACAATGTTTTTAGAAGTATTTAAATTTAAAAAAAAAAGAACATTGGACCATTTAATGTATCAGTATCAAAATAGATTAAAGAACACCAAACTCTTTCATATTCAGAATTTCTTATCTGCACTTGATTTTGCTGACTACATGAATATATTTTATTTTTTTCAAGACACATTTGCATCTTCAAATTGTAACCATACTGATCCAAGTTTTAATTTGTTTATAAAAAACATAATTTATTACCAAATCTGTCAAGAGGTGTGAGCCTTGCGTCCTATTTATGGTATATAGGCTAGGGATTTTTTCTGCAATTTTGGGAAGGGGCCCTAGGGCCATTCTAATTGGGAAAATTAACGAGATACACCATAATTTGGGAAATTTTCAAAACATTCAAAGTTGAAGATATTTTCCAATATGACGTAGTAAATTAAGGTTAATCATTTTAAATCATTAGATAATAACTTAAAATCAAAGTTTAACATCATTTCAAACAGCAGAGTTTGATTCTCACAATGTTTTGGAACTGTTGAGAATTATTTTCAGCTCTGATTGGGAATTTTTTTCTTCAAATTGGGAAAAAAGTCACCTAATTTACATTGGGCCTTATTTCGGCCCCTGAGACATGTGAAAAAAATCCCTGTAGGCAAACAGTTTAGCCCCAAATGGGGTGCCATAACTTAGCATCATGCTGGGGCCATTCTGTTTGCTTAAGAGAATTAAATTGAAAAATGAAGAAAAAAATAATGTCCCTCAAAATGACAGTGGACCCTCTCAGTTGATACTGATCATGGGCAAGTCCATTCATCATAAATAACTTAATCTTTTTGGTAGAGATGATTGGAGCCCAAGGCACAGTGGGAGAAACCTCCAGTAAGCCTAATGCAAGTGTGGAGAAAAGTACAAATGCCAAAAAGTCTGTTACCCAGCATGTAAGCCCTGGTTCTTGCACTTGGCCTAATGTGGCTGGAAATCAAAGAACATTAAATACACAAGGTCCAGTTATGTATGATATTAATGCCCTGGCGATACTAAATGCTATGAGGAATATGGGTTACACTGGCATGGACCCTGGACAAGGTCTGCCCGGACAGATGAACCCCCCACAGATGCCAGGACAGCCTGCCCCGGGGACAACAGGAACCCTGCCTGAGACAGGAGCCAACCAGATGAATAATAGGACCGTGATCTGGAAAGGTGAGACAAATTCTGCAAATAAAAATGCTAAAAAATGAAAATTTCATTCACTAAACTTTAATATTTTTGCTCAAAACATTGATGAGGTGGTTCTTAAAGAGTACCCACAATCTATACTTTGGATAAAAGATAAGAAAAAGTTATATGAGGTCAACCTCATGATAACGCTATCTTTGGGGTTCATACTAGAAACAGACCATGTTATAAATGTAGCTGTGTTATAATGAGGTTACTTCCTATAGACATATAGCAAAATACCGTAATCAGTTTGGGAGCCATGTCATGGCTGCGTTACATTGAAAACTGCATTATAGTGAGGTGTGTTATAATGAGATTGAACTGTACCCCTTTGAACATGTTAATGCAAATCAAGTAAATTTGGATAAATTGATGCAATGTGAACACACCCTTTATAATAATTGAGCCGCCCCATGGGAAAACCAACAATCTGCATAAGCGAAAACAAAGGCGCAGATCAGCTTCCCGGTAACCGTGAAGCTGATTTCGCTGCTCAGTTAGTACAATTCCTCCTCTACTTAACTCAAAAATTTCAAGCTTCTAGCCTGCTTCTGTGCTTGTACAGGTCAGTTTGTGTCAGACCTTTTCAGAAACCACATTGTTAGCTCACCTGAGCCGAAGGCTCACAAGGTGAGCTTATAGTACAGTAGTCGAGCCGGCGTCCGTGCGTCTGTCCGTCCGTCCACATTTTCAAACTTGAATATCTCTAAGACAACAAGGCCAATCGTGACCAAATTTTATCTAAAGCATCATTGAAGAGGGGGAAAGGTTGTATAAGGTTTTGGGCCAGGTCGGATCAGAACTCTGGTTTCCATGGCAACAGATAGCTCCCATAGACTTACAATGGGAAAAACATATAAAAATCTTCTTCTCTGAAACCACAAGGCCAAGGGCTTTCATATTTTGTGTGTAGCAATGTCTAGTGGTCCTCTTCATAAATCCTGCCAATCATGCCCCTGGGGTCCATACAGGCCCCACCCCGGGGGCGTCATGGGGAAAATATAAAAAAAATCTTCTCTGAAACCACAAGGCCCAGAGCTTTCATATTTTGTATGTAGCAATGTTTAGTGGTCCTCTATATAAATCCTGCCAATCATGCCCCTGGGGTCAAAAATAGCTCCGCCCCGGGGGTCATTAGCTCCCATAGACTTACAATGGGAAAAATATAAGAAAAATCTTCTTCTCCGAAACCACAACGCCCAGAGCTTTCATATTTTGTCAGTAGCAATTTATAGTGGTCCTCTTTATAAATCCTGCCAACCGTGCCCCTGGGGTCCATACGGGCTCCGCCCCGGGGGGTGTCAAGTGAAAAACTTTAAAAAATCTTCTTCTCCGAAACCACAAGACCCAAAGCTTTCATATTTTGTGTGTAGCAATGTATAGTGGTCCTCTTTATAAATCCTGCCAATCATGCCCCTGGGGTCAAAAATGTCCCTGCCCCGGGGGTCATTAGCTCCCATAGACTTACAATGGGAAAAACATAAAAAAATCTTCTTCTCCGAAACCACAAGGCCCAGAGCCTTCATATTTTGTGTGTAGCAATGTATAGTGGTCCTCTTTATAAATCCTGCCAACTGTGCACCTGGGGTCCATACGGGCCCCGCCCCAGGGGCATACATGTGATATTTTCCTTCTCCGCAGTCGGGAGATTTTCAGTTTGATATCGCAAATTTGCCTGTCATATCGGGAGGTTTCTTTTCTCGTGGTCATCACCAATAACATTCAAAAGCTCAGCGGTTTTGGGGGGGGGGGGGTAGTTTATGAAGTAGAAAAAAAAAGATATCATTATAATTAGATAGGTTGTAAATTCTTACCATTTTATTTTAACAAAGCAACAATTACATCCAAACTATTTTGAATATGAAGTGCTTAAATCCAATGTCAAATTATGTCAGCATTACATTGGGATTTTCTTTGGACTCACTGCGATGCGCTCCGTAGATTTTGGTCATACCATAATTGATTGAAATCTTTCTAATTGTATCTATTTTTACAGCGCTTGTCACTTGAAGGCACATTGTTTATTTTGGTGATCAGTTAAATAGCTGACACCAGGCTTGATTAATCAGTTAATTTTAAATAATCCTTGTTGTAAAAACATCATTTATTTGACACTCCAACACAGGCTGATAAACAACTCTATAAATATAAATAGCCTCCAGGTATCGGTGACACAAATTATCGAGTCAATATTGAATACACACTGCTGTATTGGGTACCGTATTTTTACTACACTTTACATAAAGAAATGGACACTTGGATAAAAAAAAAGTGTAAAATAAAGTACATAAATGGACTTTTTGTCATATCGGGAGACAGGGCATATCGGGGGACCGTCGGGTAAGGGGCATATAAGGGCCCGTGATATCGGGGGAATACGCCGATATCGGGAAATATCACATGTATGCCCAGGGGGGGGGGGGGGGGGTCATGGGTAAAACATAAAAAAATCTTCTTCTCCGAAACCACAAGGCCCAGAGCTTTCATATTTTGTATTTAGCAATGTATAGTGGTCCTCTTTATAAATCCTGCCAACCGTGCCCCTGGGGTCCATACGGGCCCCGCCCTGGGGTCGTCATAAGAAAAACTTTAAAAAATCATCTTCTCCGAAACCACAAGACCCAGAGCTTTCATATTTTGTCAGTAGCAATGTATAGTGGTCCTCTTTATAAATCCTGCCAACCCTGCCCCTGGGGTCCATACAGGCCCCTACACGGGGGTGTCATGGGAAAAACATAAAAAAATCTTCTTCTCTGAAACCACAAGTCCCAGAGCTTTCATATTTTGTGTGTAGCAATGTAAAGTGGTCCTCTTTATAAATCCTGCCAACTGTGCCCCTGGGGTCCATATGGGCCCCGCCCCGGGGGGGTCATGGGTAAAACATAAAAAAATCTTCTCCGAAACCACAAGACCCAGAGCTTTCATATTTTGTGTGTATTAATGTGTAGCGGTCTGCTTTATAAATCCTGCCAACCGTGCCCCTGGGGTCCATACGGGACCCGCCCCGGGGGCGTCATGGGAAAAACTTTAAAAAATCTTCTTCTCCGAAACCACAAGACCCAGAGTTTTCATATTTTGTCAGTAGCAATGTATAGTGGTCCTCTTTATAAATCCTGCCAACCCTGCCCCTGGGGTCCATACAGGCCCCTACCCGGGGGTGTCATGGGTCCTCTTTTTACCCATCACCCCCCCCCCCCCCCCCCCCCCCCGGGCGGGGCCCATATCTCTGAAACCACAAGTCCCAGAGCTTTCATATTTTGTGTGTAGCAATATAAAGTGGTCCTCTTTATAAATCCTGCCAACTGTGCCCCTGGGGTCCATATGGGCCCCACCCCCGGGGCGTCATGGGTAAAACATAAAAAAATCTTCTCCGAAACCACAAGGCCCAGAGCTTTCATATTTTGTGTGTATTAATGTATAGTGGTCTTCTTTATAAATCCTGCCATTAATGTATAGTGGTCTTCTTTATAAATCCTGCCAATCGTGCCCCTGGGGTCCATACGGGCCCCGCCCCGGGGGCGTCATGAGAAAAACTTTAAAAAATCTTCTTCTCCGAAACCACAAGGCCCAGAGCTTTCATATTTTGTATTTAGCAATGTATAGTGGTCTTCTTTATAAATCCTGCCAACCCTGCCCCTGGGGTCCATACAGGCCCCACCCCGGGGGTGTCATGGGAAAAACATAAAAAAAAATCTTCTTCTCTGAAACCACAAGTCCCAGAGCTTTCATATTTTGTGTGTAGCAATGTAAAGTGGTCCTCTTTATAAATCCTGCAACCGTGCCCCTGGGGTCCATATGGGCCCCGCCCCGGGGGGGTCATGGGTAAAACATAAAAAAATCTTCTCCGAAACCACAAGGCCCAGAGCTTTCATATTTTGTGTGTATTAATGTATAGTGGTCTTCTTTATAAATCCTGCCAACCGTGCCCCTGGGGTCCATACAGGCCCCTACCCGGGGGTGTCATGGGAAAAACATAAAAAAATCTTCTTCTCTGAAACCACAAGTCCCAGAGCTTTCATATTTTGTGTGTAGCAATGTAAAGTGGTCCTCTTTATAAATCCTGCCAACTGTGCCCCTGGGGTCCATATGGGCCCCGCCCGGGGGGGGGGGGGGGGGGTGATGGGTAAAACAAAAAAAAAATCTTCTCCGAAACCACAAGGCCGAGAGCTTTCATATTTTGTGTGTATTAATGTATAGTGGTCTTCTTTATAAATCCTGCCATACGGGCCCGGTCCCGGGGGCGTCATGGGTAAAACAAAAAAAAAATCTTCTCCGAAACCACAAGGCCGAGAGCTTTCATATTTTGTGTGTATTAATGTATAGTGGTCTTCTTTATAAATCCTGCCATACGGGCCCGGTCCCGGGGGCGTCATGAGAAAAACTTTAAAAAATCTTCTTCTCCGAAACCACAAGGCCCAGAGCTTTCATATTTTGTATTTAGCAATGTATAGTGGTCCTCTTTATAAATCCTGCCAACCATGCCCCTGGGGTCCATATGGGCCCCGCCCTGTGGGCGTCCTGAGAAAAACTTTAAAAAATCTTCTTCTCCGAAACCACAAGACCCAGAGCTTTCATATTTTGTCAGTAGCAATGTATAGTGGTCCTCTTTATAAATCCTGCCAACCCTGCCCCTGGGGTCCATACAGGCCCCACCCCGGGGGTGTCATGGGAAAAACATAAAAAAAATCTTCTTCTCTGAAACCACAAGTCCCAGAGCTTTTATATTTTGTGTGTAGCAATGTAAAGTGGTCCTCTTTATAAATCCTGCCAACCGTGCCCCTGGGGTCCATATGGGCCCCGCTCCGGGGGGTCATGGTTAAAACATAAAAAAATCTTCTCCGAAACCACAAGGCCCAGAGCTTTCATATTTTGTGTGTATTAATGTATAGTGGTCTTCTTTATAAATCCTGCCAACCGTGCCCCTGGGGTCCATACGGGCCCCGCCCCGGGGGGCGTCATGGGAAAAACTTTAAAAAATCTTCTTCTCCGAAACCACAAGACCCAGAGTTTTCATATTTTGTCAGTAGCAATGTATAGTGGTCCTCTTTATAAATCCTGCCAACCGTGCCCCTGGGGTCCATACGGGCCCCACCCCGGGGGTGTCATGGGAAAAACATAAAAAAATCTTCTTCTCCGAAACCACAAGGCCCAGAGCTTTCATATTTCGTGTGTAGCAATGTATAGTGGTCTTTATAAATCCTGCCAACCGTGCCCCTGGGGTCCATACGGGCTCCGCCCTGGGGGGCGTCATGGGAAAAACTTTAAAACATCTTCTTCTCCAAAACCACAAGACCCAAAGCTTTCATATTTTGTGTGTAGCAATGTATAGTGGTCCTCTTTATAAATTCTGCTATAAATCCTGCCAACCATGCTCCTGGGGTCCATACGGGCCCCGCACCGGGGGCGTCATGGGAAAAACATAAAAAATTCTTCTCCGAAACCATATGGCCCAGAGCTTTCATACATGTATGTTGTGTGGACCAATGTATAATACTCTCCTTTATAAGTGCTGCCAACGATACCCCTGGGGTCCATACAGGCCATGTCCCAGGCATGTCTTTATCTACCATAGACTTATAATGGAAATATATGAAAAATTCTTCTCTGCAACAGCATGACACAAAGCTGGTATATTTGATATACAACATTGTCATATGGAGCTCTACCTAAATCCTGCCAGTCTTGCCCCTGGGGTCAAATATGGCCCCACCCCGGGGGTCATTATAGGACCCTGACCTTGTTAGATGATTTTTTTCAAGTGAACCAAAATGACAGACAAGAGGATACACAATCCAGACAAGAGCTATTCTGCTGATGTAAGTTGGGTTTCACGGTCACATGACCAAGATGGCCACCATACCCATATATGGTAAAAACCCCAATTACTTTGTCCAGTGACTGTACTTGTTGACTCTCAGGTGAGCGATCGTTGCCCTTGGGCTACTTGTTTGTTTTCCCATGAGGCGGCTCAATTACTGACCTTTGTTTTAATCCGTAGGTCAACTGGAATGGCATGATAAAAAGAGTGGTCCAATACAGGGAGGAACAAGCTGTAGAATTACTGGAATCATGGGATGTAAAGTTTCGGTAAAAAATGGCGACCCAGAAATGTGAGTACTGTAAACTCGTAAATTTTCGTATGACTTTATTTCACGAACTTTCTATTTCCAAATTATTAGCGAGTTGTTGAATTTGTGAGTGAGTGTCCATGTACTCTATAAACTTGATAGTGACTCTTTATTAGCAAGAACTTTGAATTCGTGAGGCAACCAATTCGCGAATATTAGCAAAAATTAAGTTATCACTAATATTTACATACAGTATATTCAGTGTAAAAGTCTTTCTTGTGCATTAGATACGGATAGAAGTGGCCAGAAAACCATCGCAGTAGCATGTTACCTTTGACCGAGATAATAAACTTTTTTTCATGCTCAACTCAGCTGAGACTAGAATTTATCCTGCTCATAAATGGTTTAAAAAGTCAAAAGTTAATGGCATTTTTAGCTCACCTGAGCCGAAGGCTCACAAGGTGAGCTTATAGTATAGTAGTCGAGCCGGCGTCCGTCCGTCCGTCCGTGCGTCTGTGCGTCCGTCCGTCCACATTTTCAAACTTCAATATCTCTAAGACAACAAGGCCAATCGTGACCAAATTTTATCTAAAGCATCATTGAGGAGGGGGAAAGGTTGTATTAGGTTTTGGGCCAGGTCGGATCAGAACTCTGGTTTCCATGGCAACGGATAGCTCCCATAGACTTACAATGGGAAAAACATATAAAAATCTTCTTCTCCGAAACCACAAGGCCCAGAGCTTTCATATTTAATGTGTAGCAATGTATAATGGTCCTCTTTATAAATCCTGCCTACCGTGCCACTGGGGTCCATACGGGCCCTGCCCCGGGGGCGTGATGGGGCAAAACATAAAAAAATCTTCTTCTCCAAAACCACAAGGCCCAGAGCTTTCATATTTTGTATGTAGCAATGTTTAGTGGTCCTCTATATAAATCCTGCCAATCATGCCCCTGGGGTCAAATATGGCCCCGCCCCGGGGGTCATTAGCTCCCATAGACTTGCAATGGGAAAAACATAAAAAATCTTCTTCTCCAAAACCACAAGGCCCAGAGCTTTCATATTTTGTCAGTAGCAATGTATAGTGGTCCTCTTTATAAATCCTGCCAACCGTACCCCTGGGGTCCATACGGGCCCCGCCCCAGGGGGTCATGGGTAAAATATAAAAAGTCTTCTTCTCCGAAACCACAAGGCCCAGAGCTTTCATATTTTGTTTTTTTGCAATATATAGTGATCCTCTTTATAAATCCTGCCGACTGTGCCTCTGTGGTCCACAGGGGCCCCGCCCCGGGGGCGTCATGGGCAAAACATAAAAAAGTCTTCTTCTCCAAAACCACAAGGCCCAAAGCTTTCATATTTTGTATGTAGCAATGTTTAGTGGTCCTCTATATAAATCCTGCCAATCATGCCCTGGGGGTCAAAAATTGCCCCGCCCCGTGGGTCATTAGCTCCCATAGACTTACAATGGGTAAAAACATAAAAAATCTTCTTCTCCAAAACCACAAGGCCCAGAGCTTTCATATTTTGTCAGTAGCAATGTATAGTGGTCCTCTTTATAAATCCTGCCAACCGTGCCCCTGGGGTCCATACGGGCCCCGCCCCGGGGGGGTCATGGATAATACATTAAAAAAATCTTCTTCTCCGAAACCACAAGGCCCAGAGCTTTCATATTTTGTTTGTAGCAATATTATAGTGTTCCTCTTTATAAATCCTGCCAACCGTGCCCCTGTGATCCACACGGGCCCCGCCCCGGGGGCTTCATGGGAAAAACATAAAAAAATCTTCTTCTCCGAAACCGCAAGGCCCAGAGCTTTCATATTTTGTATGTAGCAATGTATAGTGTTCCTCTTTATAAATCCTGCCAACGATGCCCCTGGAGTCCATACAGGCCACGCCCCAGGCATGTCATTATCTACCATAGACTTATAATGGAAATATATGAAAAAATCTTCTCTGCAACAGCATGACACAAAGCTTGTATATTTGATATACAACATTGTCATGTGGAGCTCTACATTAATCCTGCCAATCTTGCCCCTGGGGTCAAATATGGCCCAACCCCGGGGGTCATTATAGGACCCTGACCTTGTTAGATGATTTTTTCAAGTGAACCAAAATGGCAGAAAAGAGGATACACAATCCAGACAAGAGCTCTTCTGCTGATGTAAGTATGGTTTCAAGGTCACATGACCAAGATGGCCATCATACCCAATGGCATATTTAAGGATTGAAATTCAGAATTTTAGCTTTCACTGGATGATGAAAAACATTAGGCTGTTTTAATGTCCGTGAAGCCCGAAGGGCTTCTCGGAGACATTAAAACAGCTAATGTTTTTCATCATCCAGTGAAAGCTAAAATCTGAATTTCAATACATATATTTACATTTTATATTATCAATCAAGTATCAGATTTTTAATTGCGCATATCACCGTTCATTTTCATGTTATTTGACATCAAATCCGACTTAACGTAATTATGGAACAGCCAAAACGTCAAATTTTCGCGCCTAACGTCATGGCGATATGCGACCAACGTCACAACAACAAGAGTAAACAAACGACGTCACTGGATGGGTTTTGACGTCGCCTCGCACATAGGCGTGGCCTCTAGATCACGTGACATAATGTTTTTCATTGGGAAATGAAGAACATCAAGAAAGATTCTTTCATCTAGGGCGATTGCAATAAAAATGTAAATATATGGTAAAAACCCCAACTACTTTGTCCAGTGACTGTACTTGTTGGCTCTCAGGTGAGCGATCGTTGCCCCTGGGCTACTTGTAGCATTTATTTTAGGATGGGCTTGTTCTGTATCAACACAACACCAAATAAAATATAACTATTCTTTTATTAGCTCACCTGAGCCGAAGGCTCACAAGGTGAGCTTATAGTACAGTAGTCGAGCCGGCGTCTGTCCGTGCGTCTGTGCGTCCACATTTTCAAACTCAAATATCTCTAAGACAACAAGGCCGATCGTGATCAAATTTTATCTAAAGCATCATTGAGGAGGGGGAAAGGTTGCATTAGGTTTTGGGCCAGGTCGGATTGGAACTCTGGTTTCCATGGCAACAGATAGCTCCCATAGACTTACAATGGGAAAAACATAAAAAAATCTTCTTCTCCGAAACCACAAGTCCCAGACCTTTCATGTTTTGTGTGTAGCAATGTATAGTGGTCCTCTTTATAAATCCTGCCAACCGTGCCCCTGGGGTCCATAAAGGCCCCATCCCGGGGGGCGTGATGGGGCAAAACATAAAAAAATCTTCTTCTCCCAAACCACATGGGCCAGAGCCTTCATATATTGTATGTAGCAATATGTAGTGGTCCTTTTTATAAATCCTGCCAGTCATGCCCCTGGGGTCAAAAATGGCCCCGCCCCGGGGGTCAGTAGCCCCCATAGACTTACAATGGGAAAAACATAAAAAAATCTTCTTCTCAGAAACCACAAGGCCCAGAGCTTTCATATTTTGTCTGTAGCAATGTATAGTGGTCCTCTTTATAAATCCTGCCAACCGTGCCCCAGGGGTTCATACAGGCCCCTCCCTGGGGGGGTCATGGGTAAAACATAAAAAAATCTTCTTCTCCGAAACCACAAGGCCCAGAGCTTTCATATTTTGTTTGTAGCAATATATAGTGTTCCACTTTATAAATCCTGCCAACCGTGCCCCTGGGGTCCATAGCCCCGGGGGCGTCATGGGAAAAACTTTAAAAAATCTTCTTCTCCGAAATCACAAGGCCCAGAGCTTTCATATTTTGTGTGTAGCAATGTTTATTGGTCCTCTTTATAAATCCTGCCTACCCTGCCCCTGGGGTCCATACGGGCCCCGCCCCGGGGCACGGCCGCTTATCTCCTTTCGCACAACACCGTGTTGTGTATTGTAAAAAGTGAAGAAGATTTCCGGTGGTTCCGAAGGCGATTCGAAAGTTGTATACACAAAAGGTAAGTGTGTCAGTTTATCTGAAATTTAATATTTCTCAGCCCAAAACAAAAGAATCCGAGAATGTCCTGCAACCCTCTAATAGTTTTTTGATTGATACATGTCTCATTGGTAGCCAAATCTTGAATAATACGAAAGATATCCATTTTCTACCGTAGCGAGTTGGTGGTTTTGTTGACGTTCAAACATTTTGTCTTTGCATTGCTGAGGTCGCCGAGCATTATTGTTTGCATCTATCACCGGTACATTAAAGGTCTTCCATATCAATGTTATTAACCACCCCAAATATATTTCGATACCTCCCTTCAGCCTAGAAAATGACTGCTGTATTGGAGTTTGTGATAAAGGAGATCAGTGGTGAAAAAGGAGATCGGTGGTGCTAAAGGAGACTTTGTATTTCGATGCCAATTAAACCGATCGTTTCAATAATTTCAGGTCTATTTTGCAGCATGCTATTCAGAAACAATGCGCCATGTCGGGCCTTATGATTTCAAACAAATTCACGTACTTGTGTATTCAAATTAGAATATGTTTGTTGCATTTTCACTTTTGTTCAGTAGTTATAATATCAGTTTTTAGCTCGCCTGCACGAAGTGCACAGAGCTATTGTTGTCACCTCGGTCGTCCGCGTTTACGTGTACGTCCGCGTCCGCGTCCACGTCCGCGTCACACTTACGGTCAAAGTTTTTAAAATTGTTATATCTTGATAGTCATTGACCAGAAATCATTCATATTTGGAACATTGCTGCATATGAGGGTCCTCTGTGATTTAGTGTGAAGGGACCCGTGGGGTCATGCCTGGGGGCGGGGCTAGAGGTCAATATCTAGAACACCTTTGTACAATGCTCAGATGCTGTGTTAGTTTCTCATCAACTGTAAAGCCTAGAACTGTCAAACCTTACATAAGGCTTCTCCTCGATGTCCCGACTCGGCACCCACATTGACCTACTGACCTTGACCTATATTTCATGCTCCAGTGACTTTGTCATTTTTGAAGCCAACCTTTAATATCTCATCAACTATTAAGCCTACAACCATCAAACCTTGCATATGGCTTCTCCTCGATATCCCGACTGGGCACCCACATTGACCTACTAACCTTGACCTATATTTCATGCTCCAGTGACTTTGTCATTTTTGAAGCCAACACTTAATATCTCATCAACTATAAAGCCTACAACCATCAAACCTTGCATATGGCTTATCCTCGATGTCCCGACTTTGCACCCACATTCACTTAGTGACCTTGACCTATATTTCGTGCTCTAGTGACTTTGTCATTTTTGAAGTCAACTCTTAATATCTCATCAACTATAAAGCCTACAACCATCAAACCTTGCATATGACTTCTCCTCGATGTCCTGACTCGGCACCCACATTCGCCTAGTGACCTTGACCTATATTTCGTGCTCTAGTGACTTTGTCATTTTTGAAGCCAACCCTTAATATCTCATCAACTATAGAGCCTACAACCATCAAACCTTGCATATGGCTTCTCCTCGATGTACCGACGCGGCACTTACATTGACCTACTGACCTTGACCTATATTTCATGCTCCAGTGACTTTGTCATTTTTTAAGCCAACCCTTAATATCTCATCAACTATAAAGCCTACAACCATCAAACCTTGCATATGGCTTCTCCTCGATGTCCCGACTTTGCACCCACTTTGATCTAGTGACCTTGACCTATATTTCGTGCTCTAGTTACTTTTTCATTAAAGTTTTTAGAAGTCTATATCTCTTGAACATGTTGATGGATCAAGTTGATACTTTGCATGTTGGTAGATATTGGTCTGAAGTTTTTTGCAGTACCATCAATACCCACCCTGGGTGACCTTGAGGTCAAGGTCACAGACTTAGAATTTTTTTGTTAAAGTTTTCGGTTAAAGTATTTAGAAGTCTATATCTTTTGAACATGTAGATGGATCAAGTTGATACTTTGCATGTTGGTAGATATTGGTCTGAAGTTTTATGCTGTACCATTATGACCCACCCTGAGTGAACTTGAGGTCAAGGTCATGGCCTTAGAAATTTTTGTTTAAAGTTTTGGGGGGTTTAAAGTTTTGGGTTAAAGATTTTTGAAGTCTATATATCTCTATGTTGATGGATCAAGTTGAAACTTTGCATGTTTGTGGATATTGGTCTGAAATTTTATGCTGTACCATCACAACCCACCTGAGCGACCTTGAGGTCAAGGTCATGGGTCATAGATTTTGATAAGTTTAGTGGCAAAGCACAAGACAGGCGAGCTACGCTGTCCTGCGACAGCTCTTATCTTTTTCAGAGATCACTACTTCGACAAACAGGCTAGGGCGAAAAACAATAAAAAAGAAAAAAACATTCAACTTCGAAGGTGCCAATGTCGCACTGAAAGAAGAGCAACCAGTCAAACAACAGTATGGATATAGGATAAATTCGTCACGGGGAACCATACCTAGTCGCATTAAAAGTGACCAGAAATGTACCCTTTACTGGTGGAAATCCGCCTCGAAACTGAGCATGTAGAGGCGGTTTGGATAACATATCATTTCTAAAAGACACTGCTGTTTACCGTAGACGTAAAGCATTGAATCAAAATAATGTAGCTAGAATCTGTCTGGGCGTGTTTGTTTAGTGTATATAAACGGAATCATCGTGTTGATAATAGTTTAGGCATCCAACTATTAATGCCATAATTACATTGGCAAGTTTGCATGCTGACATGCACCTATTAAACTTGCACATTATAGAAGGCGTGTTTCTAATGACACATCTCTGAATGTTTTAACTCGATACAAAGAGACCGACCTGGAGTGTATGGAAAATCTTGGCGACATGCTAATGCTTTTTTGCTAAATTTCAACTATCATTTGCTACATGATAATTTCAAATTACGATCGACCATATTTTGTTTTGCACACAAGCAGGGAGTGACGAGTAAAAAGACTTAGCAAAAACGTAATTGTCATGCCAATTTAACGTGGATTGATATATTTACAAAGTCCCTAACCCCCCCTAAACTTTGAACATGTTGTTCTCAGTCCTGGGATACAGATCATTCATGATATTACATCTCCTGAAAGGGCTATGAATGACAAACGTTATCCTAGTAATATAACCAGAATTTGTATTTGCATTTTCGTGCATGTTGGTAGTGAAATGCACTGTTAGTTTGAAAACTGCTTTTATTTTTCTTGCATTGTTTTACGCTTAAATAAGAAATATTGTGGGATGAGTGTTGGCACGGTAGTTAGTAAGTAGAAAAATCTATCAACTGCTATCATTTTTGTTCTGTTTGAAACAATTCTTACCGAAATA
Source organism: Rugalucina vietnamica (assembly GCA_964017185.1). NCBI lineage: Eukaryota > Metazoa > Mollusca > Bivalvia > Lucinida > Lucinidae > Rugalucina > Rugalucina vietnamica. The sequence continues at coordinate 25,144,387 of OZ024878.1, read as the reverse complement.
TCTGCAGACAAAAAGCCCGTTTTTTGAGACTAATCAAGGTCAAATTAATGGGCTTATTTGTTATGTAAAAAGGCTATGGAAATATACTGTATATGTATGTTCTACCTGAATGAACAGACTACCTGTCCTATTTTAACAGGTATACACAGCGTGTACATACTATAATGCATATAAATATACTGTACAAAATAATTTTATCTATGTTTTATTTGAGACATGTCTCAGAGGACTTTAAATCCAACGTTACTTCAACAACACACAACAATTGTTTTTACCCTTATTAGATACATAAAAGATATTGTCAGAAGAACTTCCCTAATGTCTAAAACGTATGAAGACACTGTTCAAAGTAAAAGTTGCTTAATTTATTTGGCATGGTATATTTAAGGTACAGGTATTTGCATAAGTGACGGACAATATTATTTAAAGTAATAAATCTGATAAAGATGATGCACCTGCTATTCATGCAAATCGTTTCTAAGCTAATTTTTCAGCTTGCAAATTAGTTGGAGAACATTATTTAGACCTTCACAAAGGTTTCTATCAATTAAAATCAAAAATTTATTTTAAAGGATTATTTATGGAAATTTATTAGAAAAATGGGTAATTTCACTAAAAACTTCTATTACAATGGCTTCCCTTTGGAAACAATTATCATTCATAAGAAAGTTTAAGGTTTAGGGATTATTCTGGTATGTAACATGCCACATTTTTTTAAAAAATTCTATGAAATATTTATGAGCAGAAAACACTATTATTATAGTAATAAGGAACCTTAATGTCAACTGTTTTTGTTAAATGCATATTGTTAAATACTAATCGCTAAACTGCTTCAGTTTTGCAAAATGTGATCATCAATATTGAAAGTCATCCACCCTCTGCAAAATAAATTATTGGCAATTAATATTTAGCATTTTGCAATAAGAATTTAGCAAGTAAGCATTTTGTAAATGAGCATGTTGTCATGACACCCATAGGTCTGTACCGCTTAACGAAGTCAAGGTTATATTGCCAACCCCGCTTTTGCACAATCGGTGTTGCGTGTTCTTGTATGGTTTAAATACTACATATCCTTTGAGAAAAGAGAAAGAAAACGTAACTCATAGAATATGCATTGAAGAATTAGAAAGAGATCATGTATATAAAAAATAAAAAGATGTTGTTTGAGCTAATGCATTTCTCTTTATTTTGTACCATTGATTCTGGTATCAAAACATACAAATGCATTTTAACGATAGGTCCAAGACCGCCATTAAGGTAATTGTAAATGACACGTTCAGCTCCCCGGTGGAGCAAGATGGCTCAGTGAGAACGGTGTCGAAGTCCGGATCGAATTTCTTAAGACTTCAGGTCCCACAACCTTGAGCAAACAAAATGACTCCCCATATTACTGGAAAGTACCATGGAAGTGGTGGCTCCACCCTAAATGGCTGAACATTAGTTGTTTGAGGCGTCAAGGCAAATAAACATAGGCTTGAAGCTTCCATTAGTACTGGTAAACTGTCCAAGAAACATTGACAACCAACATGACTGAAAAACTGCTGACCGGGACAACTTTAAAACAAACACGGTTTGTTGCCATTCTACGTGTTGATATTTCTATGCACTTAATGGCACACAGAGAAACGTGTTGGCTTAATAGCATAACGTCGGACTCCAAATCGATCGGTCCTGTGTTCGAACCCCGCAGATCCGGTTTGCATCCTTGATCAAGAAATTGGGAAGCGGTGTCTCAGTCCCGACATGACTGAATAATTGTTTACTGTGACGCAAAACGGTTTCGTAAATAAGTGTTTCATTTACCCTGGAACAGCTCGAGGTAATGTCAAGACGTAAAGTTATCTTAATCACGATGATCACGATATCACCCGTGATGATAACCATAACTGACAACTTTTAGAGAGGAAAATATATATAAATATTTCATGGCCAACTTTTCATATAACAATGTGCCGATTTGGATGACTGTTCACTCGGTGTCTAGACCAGATGCCTTGCACAAAAGGACACTTCTTTGGGTTATTATAAGAGAAATGTAAAGGCAAGCACAGAAAACTACCTCTCTTTTTAATGAAACAAAACGTAAACAAAAGTAATTATTTAAATAATATTTGATATGATAAAAATCATTCAGGAAGTAATAAGAAAAATGAACAACAAAATAGACGAACAAGGCTCCTTATAACTCCTGACTACTGTCCATACACCATCTTTAAGAAACTGCCGTTTTTCACAATCTCACTTTTCTGAAACATACGACCATGTCATCCTGTTGCAACCCATGAGTCTAAAAAAGTGTGCCCTTTGCATGTGCATGGAAGGTAATTCAAACATCTTCAAAATTGAAAATCTAGTAAATCCGTGGAATAAGTTCAAGAGTTTGGTGCTCATCTATGTATACAAATACTATTTTGGTTTGATTTGTTTGTTTGATTTGTTCTTGCTGAAATTTCACAATAGAAAAAGGCCCTATACAAAATTATTTTCTGGCATAAAACTTTTATTTGTTAGCCGATTTTCAAAATTTTGTGGCACTGGTATCTACACACATTTCGAAAATGCTGGTGTGATCGGTACGTTGGGATGTCTTGTGTCTTTGTTTATAACGCAGTGTCAAAAATTTCATTATACAAATTGAGCATTTTGCTATGGGCTTGCCACACTTTCCACGCTGCTCCTCGAGTGTGTGTGCATATGCGCAAGTCTTGTCGCATGTTGGGCATTGAAAACTGTCTGTTTTGTGGCTAAATCCCATGTGCCCATATGTCTTTTGACACACATCCGTGACAGGAATGGTCTTTTTCCCCAAATGTACATTGGCTTCATGACGCAATTTTCCAGCCTGTGTCGCAAACATTTTCTCGCAATAGGAGCATTTTGGTGTGTTTCCTGTCATGCCAAGTGCTGTTTTAACTTGGAAATTTTGTTTCCCCTGCTGACAGTAAGACCTTTTACAGTCATTGTACGGGCAGGCAAATCTCTGTCGTAGAGGCATCTGAAAATAGAGAAATATAGAGAACATATCATTTAGACAAACTAAAGATGCATATTGGAGGTCGAGTATGTAAAAGTGTGAGTGCTGTGACGTAATTTCACTTATGTTTGTTTGACTAAATTAATGCTTAACACCAATGTTAATAATTTTTCATTAATCCGGGTTATTTACCCACTATTTCAGAGAGTAAGTACGTCTTTGTGGCGGCGCCATAGGCCTTGAACCCGAGATCCCTTGATCTGGTGTCCGACAGTCAATCACTGGACCACCGCGATCCGCACATGATTTGAAAACAATCAGAATTATACTGATGATTCGTGAACAGAAACATAGAAATTGAAAGTCTAGAATGTTATGAAATAGTGTAGAAAGGTTTGGAAAAAGATTATCATTATTGTGGCCAATTTCACAAATTTACGCGTCCTTGTCAGCAGAATTGACTGGATTGTCGTTATTTGCAAGACACGTAATGCACACAATTCTATTGATTTAAACTCTGAATGTATAGCACGACAAATGATTTTTACAAAACCTAACATAGACAATGAAAACATGACTAAAATTCTTTCATTATTCCATTTTGTTGGTGCGCCCTTTTATGAAACTTTCAAGAAACATACGTTTTGTCTCCGTTTGCCATTCAGAACAACGTTTCAAAACGATTTACAGATTTTACAGGTATATCTATCAATGCGGCCTGACGATCTAAACTGCCGACGGTATTAGTCTCAGACATGAGTGCAGACCGAATGTTCTGTTTTTTTATGGGACCCTTCATACTTTGTTATGGGTGTAGAGCAAAGTATCAAAGTGTAACAGATTGCGGGTTAAACAGCTGATTTACATGCTTGACCAGTAATACAAAGTCTCCTTTAGCACCACCGATCTCCTTTTTCACCACCGATCTCCTTTATCACAAATTCCAATACAGCAGTCATTTTCTAGGCTGAAGGGAGGTATCGAAATATATATAGGGTGGTAAATAACATTGATATGGAATACCTTTAATGTACCGGTGACAGATGCAAACAATAATGCTCGGCGACTTCAGCAATGCAAAGTCAAAATGTTTGCATGTCATCAAAACCATCAACTCGCTACGGTAGAAAATAGATATCTTTCGCATTATTCAAGATTTGGCTGCCAATGAGACATGTATCAATCAAAAAACTATTAGAGGGTTGCAGGACATTCTCGGATTCTTTTGTTTTGGGCTGGGAAATATTAAATCTTAGATAAACCGAGACACTTACCTTTACTCTGTACCATTTTCGGATCGCCTTCAGGACCACCGGAAATCTCCTTCACGTTTTTCAATTCACAACACGGTGTTGTGCGAAAGGAGATAAGCGGCCGTGCGGGGGTGTCAAGGGAAAAACATAAAAAAATTCATCTTCTCCAAAACCACAAGGCCCAAAGCTTTCATATTTTGTATGTAGCAATGTGTAGTGGTCCTCTATATAAATCCTGCCAACCATGCCCCTTGGGTCAAAAATGGCCCCGCCCTGGGGGTCATTAGCTCCCATAGACTTACAATGAGAAAAACATAAAAAAATCTTTATAAATCCTGCCAACCGTGCCCCTGGGGTCCATTCTGGCCCTGCCCCAGGGGCGTCATGGGGAAAACTTTAAAAAATCTTCTTCTCCAAAACCACAATGCCCAAAGCTTTCATATTTTTTTTTATCAATGTATAGTGGTCCTCTTTATAAATCCTGCCAACTATGCCCCTGGGGTCCATACGGGCCCCACCCCGGGGGCGTCATGGGAAAAACATAAAAAAATCTTCTTCTCCGAAACCATATGGCCCAGAGCTTTCATATGTTGTGTGGACCAATGTATAATACTCTCCTTTATAAATGCTGCAAACGGTGCCCCTGGGTTCAATACAGGCCATGCCCCAGGCATGTCATTATCTACCATAGACTTATAATGGAAATATATGAAAAAATCTTCTCTGCAACAGCATGACACAAAGCTAGTATATTTGATATACAACATTGTCATGTGGAGCTCTACATAAATCCTGCCAATCTTGCCCCTGGGGTCAAATATAGTCCCACCCTGGGGGTCATTATAGGACCCTGACCTTGTTAGATGATTTTTTTACGTGAACCAAAATGGCAGAAAAGAGATTACACAATCCAGACAAGAGCTCCTCTGCTGATGTAAGTAGGGTTTCAAGGTCACATGACCAAGATGGCCACCATACCCATATATGGTAAAAACCCTAATTACTTTGTCCAGTGACTGTACTTGTTGACTCTCAGGTGAGCGATCGTTGCCCCTGGGCTACTTGTTTAATGCTCAAGTATTTTTGCCAAAATAATGGTTAAATGCAAATTGATAATTGTTTCTGGATGGAACTGATTGACCGCGGAGCAGAAATGAAGTCGGCTTGGTTATACCAAGTCGGACTTGCGTTGAAATTTGAGCCCCCCAGAAGTTGTTCAAGTACTGAAACTTCTTGGGGGCTAAAATTTATTTAGAACTTCCGCCTACAAAACAATGAAGAATTATAACAAAACCACGAAAGCTGCTTTTCTGCTCTGCGACATGTCAACTCGGTAGTAAAAGTTTTCTTACGAAACACTCCTCAATGATCAGATTTATTCACTTCAAATAAATGTATTCTTGAAAATGAAACTGTCATTGTCCTTTTCAGGCTCATTGAGAATTATTCCATTTATATAATAATTTGCCAGAAAATATGATTCTGGTTATTGTCCATGGCTTTGTCCCTTTCACATTTAGTTTGTAATCGGTTTTGCCCGATTTTTCCCCGTCTTTTGAAGGTTCCAAGTTAGTTATTTAAGCATGGAAAAAGCCTCCAGTCAGCTTCATCCAGGAATCGTCCCCTGATCCTACATCTGAAAGTATATATCTAAAAACAGTATCTGGAATTCCAGTATGAAAATGACGACGCTCACAGCACCGGCATTTATAACTGGCTGTTCTAAGGTGGTAGTAATGTTGTGGCATATTTATTTCTCTTTTTAATATGTGTTTCAGCGAAGTTAACATATTAAGTCATTTTGTCCTGTTATATTTGGTGCAGATGGTGCATCTGGGTGGACTATCTGGGAAAGAGCTGCTTCTGGGTGTTGAAAATATGCTTGAAATGTCTATATCGACTTTTATTTCCGCTTTAGGTTTCGGAAACATGTTTGTGCTTGTTCCATGTCATTGTTAATTGTTATTTTAATAAGGGAGTGGTGGGTGGGTTTTTGCGTCTAAGAACTGGATCTCCACAGAACAGGAAGTTGTCAGGTCACATGGTATATTGATGACATCAGAGGACCAGAATGACATCACAACTGATCATGTGATTTGCACTGTCAGTCATGTGACTTAAATCATGTGATCTCAAAGATGTATATTGACAGTCAGGAAAACAAAAAAGTGAATTGATTATCCTTTCTTAAACCAATACTCTGTTCAAAGCGATGTGGTAGGTACTTAAGAAAAGCTGAAAACAAGAACAGAAGCAAGCCCGATGAAAATAAATGCAAAATACTGCTTAAGGCAGTATTTATTTTTATTAGCATGATAAATGACTCTGTGAAACCAACAGTGAAACAGCCCAAATCTTAAGCAGTTAAAATATTGTGCTAACCCGAGTTGAGCATGAAAAATGTTGTTTTTTTAACCTCAGGGCAAGCTCTGACACAAATCAATCTCATGGGACTGGCTAGATGGGATGCTGCCTCCTACAGCACAACATCTAGGGCAAGTAAATACATGTACTGCTTGCCTATGTCCTATAAATAGGCTGCCTCGCTTATTTGAGTTAACATAGATTACAAAAAATGTTACTATTCTACTCATATGTTTTTTGTTTCAGTAACACTACTAACTGGCCAAGGAATATGATCATGCAGTTGTTGCCACGGACGTTACTCAACTCCGACCGGTTACACCCCCTGTTTAGAAACAGTCGCCAGGTGGCCTTTCATTTTGACAGAGCACAGCCTATAGATAGTGCTAGAAATCTCTTAAGAGTTATGGGCAATGGTTTTGTAAGTGTTATTTTCTCGTTGTTACAAAATTATGTCCATGAAAAGAACAAACTTATCTTTCATTAGTTGAAAAAATCTTCCTTTCTAGGTAGACACAGTATTGCTATTTAAGGATGTTCGCTGCTAACATTTGACATTTCGGAACTTCCGGTTTTTCTTTTCTTGAATATCTCGTAAACGGTTGCAGATATTTTCCTAATATTTTATATTTAGATACATATTGATGATATGCATTGAATGAGTCATAAAAATTGTCAATCTAAGAAACTTCATTTTTTCACCCCATTTTCTGCAACTTTTCAGAAAATTTTAGTTGTCAGTAAAATTTAGGGGGTAGGGTAGATTCAACTTGAATATTACACATCTTAAAATTAATTGCACTAGTTCAATGTTTATTTTAGCAGCATTATATGTGTACATGGTCTTCTAAGTCAGTCTTTGTGTCTTTAGTGTGCTGGTTTTAAAATTTTAGGTGGTTTTATGAAATGGGCTTTTAGACACAAAACAGCCGAAGAAAGGCTGAAAATGGCAATTTTCAAGTTGTTGGTTCTCTCTTATATGCTCACTACCCTATATATTTCTTTCTTTTATTCGAATAATATTACCAAGTTCTATGTTATGTGAAAATACAAGAAAAAGTTTGAATCAACAAATATGAATTTGGCACATTTCAAAATATTGATTTTTTCCAACTTTTCAAGTATGGGGGTAGGGTTGAAAAAGGAATCGTAAAATTTTGTCATCCACTTCAAGTTGCAAATTTTTCTATGCTTTTGGTCCAAAATAGTCTGCGTTACGTAAATATTATGTCTTTTGAAAGCATTCTAGGCGTATGTTTGTTCAAGACAGGTATGTTTCAAAGAATTAAAAATTAAAGTAATTTTACCAAATTTAAAACATGGTGCTCAAAGGTCTCATTCAGAGGCCTGTAGCTTGAAAAAATGCACACTACCCTATATTTATTTTGTTTTCAAATGTCTTGTGTTGTATTTTGGAATCGAAAAAGAGTGGTTAGAAAAAAAGTTTGAATACTTTTTCATTGGCAGCGAACATCCTTAAGCCTTACAAGTTAACACTTTTCAAAAAAAAATAATAAAATTGATTAAAAGCTAAAAACTTAATAGAGTATCTTACACCAGTGGTCATTTCATATGAAATGATAACACATGAAAGATTTGTTTTATCATATGACTTTTGAAATTGTATTTAATCGGCTTCACAATCAAATTTTACATTGTTGTTACAGACGTCATCAATGACACAGCGAATTCCCATGAAAGTGTTAATACATGTGTGATCATAACATATTTATTACATGACATTATCCACCGGAAAAACAGCGACGTCATATGATAAACATAACTAAGAGCACACTTTCTCAGTGTGATCTATAAAAACTAAAACCTGTGCTTAGAATAGTGATTGCTGCATGATCATTGAAAATTTTATGCAAGTCTTTATTCTGTAAGAGGACAAAAAAAAAACAAAAAACATTAAGTCTTTTTCTCATTTTAAAGAAGAAGTTATAGATAATCAACTGATTTTTTAGCTCACCTGAGCCGAAGGCTCACAAGGTGAGCTTATAGGATGGCCATGATCCGGCGTCCGTCCGTCGTCCGTCGTCCGTCCGTCGTCGTCGTCCACAATTTCAAAGATCTTCTTCTCTGAAACCGCTTGGCCGATCTAGTTGAAATTTTATGTGGAGCCTCCTTGGGAAGGCGCATTTCAAGTTTGATCGCGAAATCCAGGTCACATGACCAAGATGGCCGCCACGCCCATATATGGTAAAAACCCTTCAAAAATCTTCTTCTCCAGAACCGGTGGGCTGATTTCCACGAAACTTGGTATGTAGCATCAGGGACTTCAGCCCATCATAGTTTGATAAAATGATGACCCTTGGATGACCTTGACCTATTTTACGGCAAGGTCAAATTTGGAAACATAGGCTTTTACATGGGAAAAAGTGAAAACTATGGATTTTTTGAAAACTATTGCAGCCTGAGGCCTGAAAAGTGGTAGATGCAAACAACTAATGGAGTAGATGAAGGTATGTGATTAATGTAGGTCAAGGTCATCTCTTGACCTTGGCCAGTCTGTCGTCCATTCACACTTTTCAAAGATCTTCTTCTCTGAAACTGCTGGGCCAATCGAAGTGAAATTTTATGTGGAGCATCCATGGGTAGGGGAGACGAAAGTTTGATTGCGAAATCCAGGTCACATGACCAAGATGGCTGCCACGCCCATATATGGTAAAAACCACTCAAAAATCTTCTTCTCCAGAACTGGCAGGCCGATTTTCATGAAACTTGGTATGTAGCATTTGGGACTCCAGCCCATCATAGTTTGATAAAATGATGACCCTAGGATGACCTTGACCTAATTTACTGCAAGATCAATTTTGGAAACATAGGCTTTAACATGGGAAAAAGTGAAAACTATGGATTTTTTGAAAACTATTGCAGCCTGATGCCTGAAAAGTGGTAGATGCAAACAACTAATGGAGTAGATGAAGGTATGTGATTAATGTAGGTCAAGGTCATCTCTTGACCTTGGCCAAACTATCGTCCATACACACTTTTCAAAGATCTTCTTCTCTGAAACTGCTGGGCCAATCAAAGTGAAATTTTATGTGGAGCATCCATGGGTAGGGGAGACAAAAGTTTAAATGCGAAATCCAGGTCACATGACCAAGATGGCTGCCACGCCCATATATGGTAAAAAGCACTCAAAAATCTTCTTCTCCAGAACCGGTTGGCCGATTTCCACGAAACTTGGTATGTAGCATCGGGGACTTCAGCCCATCATAGTTTGATAAAATTATGACCCTTGGATGACCTTGACCTAATTTACGGCAAGGTCAAATTTGGAAACATAGGCTTTTACATGGGAAAAAGTGAAACTATGAATTTTTTGAAAACTATTGCAGCCTGATGCCTGAAAAGTGGTAGATGCAAACAACTAATGGAGTAGATGAAGGTATGTGATTAATGTAGGTCAAGGTCATCTCTTGACCTTGGCCAGTCTGTTGTCCAAACACACTTTTCAAAGATCTTCTCTGAAACTGCTGGGCCAATCAAAGTGGAATTTTATGTGGAGCATCCATGGGTAGGGGAGACGAAAGTTTGATCACGAAATCCAGGTCACATTACCAAGATGGCCGCCACGCCCATATATGGTAAAAACCACTCAAAAATTTTCTTCTCCAGAACCGGCAGGCCAATTTTCGCGAAACTTGGTATGTAGCATTTGGGACTCCAGCCCATCCTAGTTTGATCAAATGATGACCATAGGATGACCTTGACCTATTTTACGGCAAGGTCAATTTTGGAAACATAGGCTTTTACATGGGAAAAGGCGGAAACAATGGATATTTTGGAAACTGTTGCAGTCTGAGACCTGGAAGTTGCTAGATGCAGACAACCAATGGAGTCAATGAAGGTAAGTAATTAATGAAGGCCAAGGTCATTTCTTGACCTTGACCCAAAGTCATTTAAATATCAAAATTAAAATTGTGGTTTTCTCATAAATCACTGGGTTTGGAAACTATTGCAGCCTGAGACCTGAAACTTTGCAGATGCAGACAACTTATGAATTCAATAAAGGTGTGTGAGTATTCAAGGTCAAGGTCATTTCATGATGACTTAATACTGCAGGATCAGGCTTCAGGTGAGCGTTCTCAGGACCAATGGTCCTCTGGTTCTTCAAGTGCTGTGTTTTGGAAATTAATTCATATAGTCAAGGGGCTAGAAATTTAAAAATTCGATCCGCACAACTTACCCGCCAGAAAAGGTTTGACTGTACAGACGATAAGAACTCTCATTCTACAACATTTCTAGGCACGTCGTACGGTCAACTTGTGGTAGCAATTTTTCTGGAGCAAGCGTTTTATACAACCACCCCATTTTGTAACTGTTTTAGAAAACGTGCGACATAGGTAAAACGAATTTTATGTAAATGATCCTTAAACTCGTTCATTACTGCTAAGAACTTGACTTGTTTGCACACTTATGCGACTATGGGGACATATGTTTACGTCTAGAAACACGTCCATGTATTATTTATGCCACATCTATGCAGACCTAATTACCCCACCCATCCAGTTATACACACAAATACGAATACATGTATTTTACCCCGGGGGGCAATTTGATCTGCCTTGCAACCCCTAGGACAACTTTTATGGGAGCCAAATCATTCATTAGGGTCCCCGAAATGCAAAGAAATTTTGTCCTTAATGATAAACTTGTTTACAATATGCAAAAATGGATGATTTCCAATGTCAACCGTCAACGGGATTCTTGACCATGGGGGTGTACATACAAAATTGATCAGATATACGCTGTTACTTATCCAAACCATTGAACCTGGTCTCATGGAAAAGCTTAGACATAGTCCTTTCATCTTATGGTAAGTAATGCATGTTATCTAATTTGCTTATTCATGAATTTTAATGAAAACATTAGAAATGACAGTAAAATCGTAAAAAAATATCCATAAATAGACTTCTTTCAGTTCCAAACTATCATTGTGACACTTTGTTATTGAACCAGTAATATCATATGACAAATTTATCCATGTATTATTTATGCCACATCTATGCAGACCTAATTACCCCACCCATCCAGTTATACACACAAATACGAATACATGTATTTTACCCCGGGGGGCAATTTGATCTGCCTTGCAACCCCTAGGACAACTTTTATGGGAGCCAAATCATTCATTAGGGTCCCCGAAATGCAAAGAAATTTTGTCCTTAATGATAAACTTGTTTACAATATGCAAAAATGGATGATTTCCAATGTCAACCGTCAACGGGATTCTTGACCATGGGGGTGTACATACAAAATTGATCAGATATACGCTGTTACTTATCCAAACCATTGAACCTGGTCTCATGGAAAAGCTTAGACATAGTCCTTTCATCTTATGGTAAGTAATGCATGTTATCTAATTTGCATATTCATGAATTTTAATGAAAACATTAGAAATGACAGTAAAATCGTAAAAAAATATCCATAAATAGACTTCTTTCAGTTCCAAACTATCATTGTGACACTTTGTTATTGAACCAGTAATATCATATGACAAATTTATTGATGTCATGCGCCTACATGAAAACGATCTCATTTACACATTCATGAATATTAGTAGAAATGTCAAAAATAGAGAAAAAATGAAGAAAAAACTATAGACATTGCAAAGGTTAAGATGGGTGTTAAGATCTGTCTTGCATCCCTAAAACAAATTCTCATGGGTGCCAGTGTGGCCAGGGCAATTACCTCAATGTCAATAAATATTGTCCACAACACTGAACACATTTGCATGATATAAAATTACATAGTTTCCACACCCACCCCTACAGTGAATATAAAGAATAGGGTGGACTCACAAAAATACACATATGCCAAAAATAGCATGCTCTAGAATACTATAATTGCTCTGATAGTGATGCATGGACCTAGCAATTTAACCTTAAAACCTATTATTCAAATCGTTGGGTTTGATTATTCGTGAAAATCAATAAAGCACACAAGAAATCAAAGAAAACAATTGATAAAAAATGTAGTATACATAACAAACCACTTGTACCAGAGCTGTTAACAAACCGAAATATCAAATGAATGCTATGGCAATGTACTATGACTCTAAAGTCTGACATAAGCATGATCTGAGTTACAATTTCATGAATTTCGATGAAAACATCATAAATAGGAATGAAAAAGTGGAAACATTGAATGGACAAATCTACGAAATTACTTGCATCTCGGCAACCAAAAATCCTTACGCTAAAATGGCACCAAATGGTTGCTTGTACAATAGTTTACCATCATGCACAACAATATATGTCATTTGAATTTTTGTTTTATGAAAATTAACAAACCCTTTCGAATTTAGATGAAAATTACGGACAAAATATGGCGGTATACATCGAAATTCAAATATATCATATATACTGATAGCCCTATAGAGCTATAATTGGTATCAAATGATTGCTAGGACAATGTTCGATCACCATACACATCTAATATATAAATCATCAGTGATTTTAAATGTGTGGGCATTAATGATATCTTTATAAACAAGACGAAAATAAATAAAAAGGAAGGGGTATACCAGGTGCATATCTCAGCTGCCAATTTCCTTAGAGCGCTGAAAATGGTACCAATAGAAAGCAAGGATAATGCACTATTACAATTGAGTCTGATAGCCTAGCCATATTTTTATGTCCCCCCAACCGAAGGTGGGGGACATATTGTTTTTGGTGCGGTTCCCGTCGGCGTCGGCGTCGGCGTCGGCGTCCGCGTAGCTTCTTTCTTACGCGATATCTTTTGAACCAGTGGATGGATTTTGACCAAACTTGCATAGATACATGGTTGGGAGGGGGGAAAGAGTTGATTAGATTTTGGTGACCTTGACCTCATTTTCAAGGTCACCAGCCCATGAAAACTGATCAAATTAGGTTTTCTGACGCGATATCTTCTGAACAAATGAATGGATTTTGAGCAAACTTGCACAAGAGCATTGTTGGGAGGAGGCTCAGAGTTGATTAGATTTTGGTGACCTTGACCTAATTTTCAAGGTCACGAGTCCATAAAAACTGTTGAAATTAGTCTTTCCAACTCAATATCTTGAAAACCAAATGATGGATTTTGACCAAACTTGCACAGAAGCATTGTTGGGAGAAGGCTCAGAGTTGATAAGATTTTGGTGACCTTGACCTAATTTTCAAGGTCACAAGTCCATAAAGAATGTTGAAATTAGTCTTTCCAACGCAATATCTTGTAAACCGATTGATGGATTTTGACTAAACTTGCACAGAAGCATTGTTGCGAGAAGGCTCAGAGTTGATTAGATTTTGATGACCTTGACCTAATTTTCAAGGTCACGAGTCCATAAAAAATGTTGAAATTAGTCTTTCCAACGCAATATCTTATAAACCAATTGATGGATTTTGACCAAACTTGCACAGAAGCATTGTTGGGAGAAGGCTCAGAGTTGGTTAGATTTTGATGACCTTGACCTAATTCTGAAGGTCACGAGTCTATAAAACTGTTGAAATTAGTTTTTCCGATACGATATCTTGTAAACTAATTGATGGACTTTGACCAAACTTGCACAAAAGCATTGTTGGGAGGAGGCTCAGAGTTGGTTAGATTTTGGTGACCTTGACCTAATTTTCAAGGTCACGAGTCCATAAAAACTGTTGAAATTAGTCTTTCCAATGCAATATCTTGTGAACCAAATGATGGCTTTTGACCAAACTTGCACAGAAGCATTGTTGGGAGGAGGCTCAGAGTTGATTAGATTTTGGTGACCTTGACAGAATTTTCAAGGTCACGAGTCCATAAAAACTGTTGAAATTAGTCTTTCCAACTCAATATCTTGAAAACCAATAGATGGATTTTGACCAAACTTGCACAGAAGCATTGTTGCAAGAAGGCTCAGAGTTGATTAGATTTTGGTGACCTTGATCTAATTTTCAAGGTCACGAGTCCATAAAAAATGTTGAAATTAGTCTTTCCAATGCAGTATCTTGTAAACCAATCGATGGATTTTGACCAAACTTGCACAGAAGCATTGTTGGGAGGAGGCTCAGAGTTGATTATATTTTGGTGACCTTGACCTAATAATCAAGGTCACGAGTCCATAAAAAATGTTAAAATTAGTCTTTCCAACGCGATAACTTGTAAACGAATGGATGGATTTTGACCAAACTTGTACAGAAGCATTGTTGCGAGAAGGCGCAGAGTCGGCTAGATTTTGGTGACCTTGACCTAATTTTCAAGGTCACAAGTCCATAAAAAATGTTGAAATTAGTCTTTCCAACGCAGTATCTTGTAAATCAATTGACAGATTTTGACCAAACTTGCACAGAAGCATTGTTGGGAGGAGGCTCAGAGTTGATTAGATTTTGGTGATCTTGACCTAATTTTCAAGGTCACGAGTCCATAAAAAATGTTGAAATTAATCTTTCCAACTGGATAACTTGTAAACCAATTGATGGATTTTGACCAAACTTGCACAGAAGCATTGTTGCGAGAAGGCTCAGAGTTGATTAGATTTCGGTGACCTTGACCTAATTTTCAAGGTCACGAGTCCATAAAAAAATGTTGAAATTAGTCTTTTCACTGCAATATCTTGTAAACCAGTTGATGGATTTTGACCAAACTTGCACAGAAGCATTGTTTGGAGGAGGCTCAAAGTTGATTAGATTTTGATGACCTTGACCTAATTTCCAAGGTCACGGGTCCATAAAAACTGTTGAAATTAGTTTTTCCGATATGATATCTTGTAAACTAATTGATGGATTTTGACCAAACTTGCTCAGAAGCATTGTTGTGAGGAGGTTCAGAGTTTATAAGAATTTGGTGATTGTGACCCAATTTTAGACAGGGTCCAAAACAAGTTTAAACTATCACACCTTACATGGTGTCTTCCCTAGAAAAACTTCATATCACAAGGTAACTACACTTCAATTACTAAACGGTTGGGGGGACATAGTTTTCCTCAGAAAACATTGTTTTAATTTTTTTTTTAATTTTGTAAATTTTACATAAAATTTCGAAAATTTGTAGTATTAGCAGAAAATTGAAGCATGTGCGCCAACAAAATTTATTGAATCTTGGTTGCCAGCACGCATTATATCTCAATACATGGCAATAAAATGTTGTCCTAGCTATTTTGAGTTCTCTACAGCTATTGGAAGTCGAGATATAAGCCTTTTTGTTGGTATACCCCCTTTGTGTTTCGTTGATTTTCACTTATTTATATAGATCTCATTATTATCCATACAAAAGAAATAGCTTATAATTTATATATCAGATTGCCAGATTATAGTTATAGAATATTATCCTAGCAATCTTTTGGTTCTACTTATAACTCACTAGGTCTATCAGTAGCGAAGATACATGTGCTTTTCTATGTATTCCACCTTAGTTTTCCGTAATTTTCGTCTTGATTAGATATGTTTTGTTAATATTAATGAAACAAAGGAAATCAAATGACTTATATTTTGTAGTACAGGATGGTATGATATTGTCCTAGCAATCAATTTTCAGCATGTTAGGGCTTTTGGTTGCCGAAGTCATTTTGTAGGTTTATCCGTTGAATTGTTCCACCTCTTCATTCATATTTATGAAGATTTCATTTAAATTCATGAAATTGTAACTCAGATCATGCTAATATCAGATTTTAGGGTCTTAATACATTGGCATAGCTTCATTTGATACTGCTTTCAGCATCCTGTGTTTGTAAACAGCTCTGGTACACGTGATTTTGTAGTATACCCCCTATTTTTCAAAATTGTTCTCCCATTCCTTATGTGTTTCATTAATTCTCATGAATAAGCAAATTCAACGATTTGAATAATAGGTATTTAGGTTAAATTGCTAGGTCCATGCATTCCTATGAGACCAATTATAGTATTCTAGAGCATGCTATTGTTGGAATATGACTATTTTTGTAGGTACACCCTATTCTTTAGAATCACACTGCACTAGGGATGGGTGTTGAAACTATGAAAGTTTATATCATGCAAATGTGTAAATTGTTGCGGATAATATTTAATGGCTTTAAGGTGGTCCCTCTGACCACACTGGCAGCGATGAGAATTGATTTCAGGGACGCAAGATAGATCTTGTAACCCATCCAAAACCTGGCAATGTCCATAGTTTTCCCCTCTTTTTTTCCTTCTAGATTTTCGACATTTTTATTAATATTCATGAATATGCAGATGAGATTATTTTCATATAGGCCCATGATATCAATAAATTTGTCATTTGATTTTACTGGGTCAATAAAATAGTGACACAATGATAGTTTGGGCCTGAAATTAGTTTACTTTTGGGGTTTTAACGATTTTTCTGTCTTTTTTACAGTTTTCCTTAAATTTCATGAATATGCAACGAAGATAATTTACATTATTTATCATATAATAAAAGGGTTATGTC
The DNA here is from genome assembly GCA_964017185.1 of Rugalucina vietnamica. Taxonomy (NCBI): domain Eukaryota; kingdom Metazoa; phylum Mollusca; class Bivalvia; order Lucinida; family Lucinidae; genus Rugalucina; species Rugalucina vietnamica. Next base: position 25,127,422 of record OZ024878.1, on the reverse strand, counting down.
TTACCGTTCAACTGAGACCAGAATCAGTGGTCTAGGATAAGTAATAGTTGAGACATGGCCATTTTTGCATGTACACCCCATGTTCAAGAATAATGTTAACGGTTGCCATGGAAACTATGCGGTTTTTGTTTTCATAGTGCAAATGAGTTTATCTTTAAAAACAAAACTTCTTTGCATTTCTAAAGTCCCAAAGAACAATGCTGTTATGTTGTAAATTAAAAAAAAAAGAAAACAAAAACAAAAGAACAACCGCCAACGACTACCACTGGGGGGTGGGGTAACATTACCCCATACTAGAGGCAATTTTCCATCTAATATACTGTTTAAACATATAGTTTTCTACTTGATAATAATATTACGCTATTGTTTGAGTGTAAAGTTTAATTCTAAAAAGATATTTGTTCAGAAAAAATATCAAAACAGGAGCACCAGGCGCATTTTCCTCTGATTTCTGCCTATTATAAAATCTACGTTGGGTAGGTGTAAAGATTTCGTCCTAGGTAAAAACTGCTACCACAATTTGACCGTACGACGTGCCTAGAAATGTTGTAGAAGGTTCAATTATTTCATATCCACCGTCAAATCTTTTCTGGGAGGTAAGTTGTGCCAGGTCAAAAACTAAGGCTCGTACAGAAAACAGCCCCTGGTCTAATAGTTCAATGACCTTTCATCAGGACAATTTTACGAGCCTTCGGCTCGTAAAAGGTCCTGATGAAAGGTCATTGAACTATGAATTAATTTCCAAAACATCGGCTCGTAAAATTGTCCTGATGAAAGGTCATTGAACTATGAATTAATTTCCAAAACACAGCACTTGAAGAAAAAATCAGTTGATTATCTATAACTTAATGATATACTTCTAAAAATAGAAATTTTGTAAAGTGGGCTATTTGTCAGTTATTCTAGAGATCATATTTTGCAGGCTGGTTGTGTTCATTTCCCTTCTGCACCATCATGTGACATTCGAGGGCTCTTGTTGTTCTACAGTAACAAGAGAAAACAATTTGTGGGGCTCATTCCACAAGATCAGAAGGGGGTTGTAAATATTATTAGGCAAGTCGTACAATACATGCGGCAGGTAGGTACTTTACATTTTAAATTAATCGGAACTCCTCACCCAATCAAAATCGGGCCTTGGATGTATCACTGTTCCCGTCATTGGACTACTTCATGCAAATGAGTCACATGTCAATGTGATGGCCTGTCTGGGCATGTCATGACCTTGATGTCATAGGATACCATGACAATTAAATAAGCAAATTTAAATATATCAAAAGTAATGGAAAGCAAATTTAAATATATCAAAAGTAACGGTTACAATCTGTCATAAATAATGTTGAAGAATTGCAGTTACTGAAGCATCAGTATGGGGAACATATTTGTTTTTATATACCTGTTGAAATAAAGCCTTGAACTAACGAGAAAAACTGATATCAATCGTTTTATCAACACGAGTAGTTCTTCCAGGCTTACCCTAACAAAATTTGCAAAAGACAAAGCTAATCCTATGCCATAATTTGCCCATATACACATCCGAATCTGATCTCAGATTGAACAAGGCAGTTGCATTTGATTTCAAATACCTTATATTCTTATTGGAATCTGTATGCTGGTAGAAGATTACCTAAATTTCTAAACAGAGAAACTAGAATTATTGTTGCTAGCATTTATGGAAAACTAGGTCGTGTAAAACAAGTTCATGTAATTTGAGCGGCAGGCATAATGAGAAAACCAGTAATCTGCATATGGGAAAACAAAGGTTCAGATCAGCTGTGCAGTAACTGCACAGCTGATCAGCGCCTTTGTTTTCACTACATGGATGGTACATTTCCTCCTCTACTTATATCCAAAATTTCAAGCTTCCAACCTTCTTCTGTGACTGTACAGGCCAGTTTGTGTTGGACTGGGTCAGAACTCCAGAACACCGGCTTCCTCGTGTTATGGCTCATTTGTTCTTTGATTTCATGTTTCAGGTAGTTGTCATGCCACAGGCCAGTGGCACCAACACGGGACCAGTGCAGTGCATACCTAGTCCATATCCTACCCAGAAGCGTTGATATTTAATTCTGAATCAACAGGAACAATTCTTCTATTCGGCTATATACATTGTATCTGTTAAGACAATCTGATTGTCATGCAGAGTCTCAAGTGCATTCTCTCAAGTGCATTCTATTCAGCTAAGGCTGTTGAACACTAGTCAGCTAAAGGCTGTTGAACACTAGTCAGCTAAAGGCTGTTGAACACTCGTCAGCTAAAGGATGTTGAACACTAGTCAGATAAAGGATGTTGAACACAGTCAGCTAAAGTCAGTCAGATAGTCACTCTAGTCAGCTAAAGGCTGTTGAACGCTACATAGATGAGCCCTATAAGCTACCTAAAAGTGAAAAAGTTCGAAAAGGTCATAGGAGTTTGCAACCAGGCCTAGAGGTTATAAAACTTTTTTCATGCTCAGCTCAGCTGAGACTAAAATTTATCCTGCTCATAAATGTTAAAATGCCAACAATTGTTGGCATTTTAACATTTATTAGCAGGATAAATTACCAGATTTTGAGGTATGAACCTGAATTTTCCACTAATTTTGACTATTTCAGCATTTATGAGCAGTTGAAATTTCATGCTCAGCTGAGCTGAGCTTGAAAAAAGTTTTATAACCGGGGCCAGGCCTAGAGGTTATAAAAATTAACTTTTGCCATGCTCAGCTCAGGTTAGACTAAAATTTATCCTGCTATCAATTGTTGGCATTTTAAAATTTATGAGCAGGATAAATTACTGAATGAGCCTGTGCATGAGAAAACCAACAATTTGGGTTTCCGTCTAGGTCTGACACAAACCAGGCTGTACAGTCACAGAATAAAGCTAGAAGCTTGAAACTTTGGATATAAGTAGAAGAGGAATTGTACTATCTGTGCGGGGAAAACAAAGGCGCTGATCAGCTGTGCAGTTACTGCACAGCTGATCTGCGTCTTTGTTTTCGCATATGCAAATCGTTGGTTTTCTCATGCCAAGGCTCAAATTTTAAGTTTTGAACCCGAATCTTCCAGCAATCTTGATTATTTTAATATCAGAGCAGATGAAATTTCATGCTCAGCTGAGCTGAGATTGAAAAGATTTATATCCGGGAGGCCAGATCTGGGACAATTTGAGCTGCAAAACCTAAGATGGTGGGAAACTTGAAATTGGACTACCTGGTGGGAAAATGCAAAATAGATTGATAGATCTGCCGTTTCTACTTGGCTGGTCTGCATCTTTGTTTTCTATTTATTTTTGCATCTTATCATAGTGAACTCTGGCGGTTCTTTATACAAGAATATATAAATTGTAAATATATTTACATAATGTTCTGGAAAATAGACATCTTTTTTATCTGTCCAGATCAAGTGAGCGTTTACAGGACCATTAGTCCTCTGGTTTGAAACTGTTTTTGTTGTCTTGTATATACATATATACACTATATACTCACACATTTTGCATACATTTTACATACAGGGTGTTTGACCTCTCCTAGTCTATTTTCATTTATATTATCCGACAAATGAGCCGCCTCATGGGAAAACAAACAATCTGCATATGCAAAACCAAAGGCGCAGTAACTGCGAAGCTGATCAGCGCCTTTGTTTTCGCTACATGGATAATATAATTCCTGTACTTTCAAAGTCCAAAATTTCCAGCTTCTAGCCATCTTCTGTGCTTGAGCAGGCCGGTTTGTGTCAGACCTGTTCGGAAACCAAATTGTTGGTTTTCCCATGAGGCGGCTCAAATAGATACCAGATGCCTGGTGAAGGATTACATGACCATTTAATAATGTCAGTTTGTATCAGTTGGGAGATGGAGAAATAAAATATTAAAAAATAAAAATGTTTTATATTTTAATCCCTTATACATTGACACACCAAGATGTCTGAAAGTTTCAATCCTGTGTAATTTTCAAACAACAGTAAGAATAAAAGGTCCAGGAGTTGAAACCATCAACTTTAACCCATATTTGACGAATGGATTCTCCCATCATTATCATTTGGGTGAGTCCACTTTCATTTTTAGGGGTGTTAGGAGTGATTTTTATTTTTTGTTAAATTTTTTGATGAAATTCCTCTAAGCAAACAGAATAGCCCCAGATGGGATGCCGCGTTCTGCGGCGTCACATCTGGGGCTATTCTGTTTGCCTATGTCCCATAAAAGGGACGCCAGGCTTAAATGAGTTAAAATCCCAACCTAGACAATGGGCAGAAAAAAAGGGACAATACAAGATATTACAAACAACTTTTAACAACATACAGAAAGGGCATGAAGCTCTTTCCCAGTGAGGTAACCATCCAATTAACACCAAGTTGTGTCCTTGAGTAAGACTGCAAGTACCCACCATGACTGAAAAAATGTTGACAGGGATCTTAAACTAATAATGCACGTAACTGAACAAAACTGGCTGCATTGCCACCAGGGGCGTAGCCAGGAAATGTGTAATGTTGAAGCCCAACACCTTTTTTCAGCTAAAATTACTTGTTGTTCATCATTTTTTCTCAGAAAGACCCGGGGAAATACCATACTTGAAAAAATCACGTTGAAGCCCGGGCTTCCAGGCGTCCGCCTGGATACGCCCCTGGCCACAGAGGATTCTGTCCTAAGTAACGATACATATAGCTGCTGTATGTCAATTATGACAAAATATATTTGTTTTATTGGTATCTTTTTTTTTTATTCAGTCACTACAATGGTTACCAGACACCTGATAGGCACATAGTCACAATAGTACCTTAATAATTCTTGTATTCTTGTATTTCTGACATAAGCCACTACACACACTTCACACCCAGAACAGCTTCAAGAGTCTGGTTGACTTCATGCCAGTTATCCTACTGTTCTAGAGTATACCTCCCAGTGGTAGGTTACCACTACTGAGTGCACATTACTTTCACCACTAACTGTCAAATTCTCTTGAATAAGAGGAAGCAGTGCCGTAGAAATACTTTCACGACCTAATACATGTATTCAGTCACAAATGTGTTTTGTATGAAGATCAGTTGCTAGTTCACTGTTTTACAAAATCAGACATGTTCACAAACGAGCAAGAGCTCAGCTGAGACTAAATTAGTAAAGAGCTATTGAAATTTCATGCTCAGCTGAGTTGAGCATTAAAAATGTTTTATAACCTTTGGAAGTGTTTGTCTTTCAGAAAAAGGGAATTCTACTGTACCATAGTATAACTAATTGGGTGAAACATTTGTACATTCCTCTGATCAAAGTTTAGAATACACATGAACCTCTTTATAACACGGTTCATTATAACACAGTTTTGGATATACATGTAACACTGATCAATGTTGGACCCAATTTGAGTATTTTTGCTAAATGTCTATAAATTTTACTCTTGTTTTGATACAGATTGGATAGCTAACACGGAAATTGGCTCGGACCCCATCAGAGGTTGAGGTGCATGAGAAAACCAACAATCTCGGTTTTCAACCAGGTATGCGACAAACTGGCCTGTACAGTCACAGAAGCAAGCTAGAAGCTTTAAATTTTGGATTTAAGAGCAAGAAGGATTGTACTATATCTGTAGTGAAATCAAAGGTGCAGATCAGCTGTGCAGTCACTGCACAGCTGATCTGCGCCTTTGTTTTCACCTATGCATGTTTTTGGTTTTCTTATGTGATGGCTCAATTATATATATGAGCCGCCTCATGAGAAAACCAACAATCTGCATATGCGAAAACAAAGACGCAGATCAGCTTCGCGGTAACCGCGAAGCTGATCAGCGCCTTTGTTTTCGCTACACAGATAGTACACTTCCTCTTCTTCAATCTGAAATTTCAAGCTTCAAACCTGCTTCTGACTGTACAGCCTGAATTGTGTCCGGCCTGTTCCCAAACCACATTATTGGATTTCCCATGAGGCGGCTCATATATTTGCAACAATTTTCAGCAATGTCCAAAAATATTAGAGAATAGTTTACTGTCATCCATCAGAGCTGCTGTATGATCGTCTGTGCTTTTTCTTCTGAAAAAAAGAGTATAAAAATTGTGCTAACCTTTATGTGTATGTACGGGGATGATCCAATAATGATTGAGACTTTTTGAATTATTCCTATGTAGATAAACTTGACTTATTGTGAATATCTTGTTAACATTGCTCAATGTCTTGTGCACACGATGCACTGGTTAAACTTCACACTTAGACAACTGCCTTCTGTTGCTTAGCAACGAGAGAATGCGAGTCAACTGTCCTTGGCCACGTGGTACCAATGCATATAAAATGGGTTGCCATGGCAACTGGTGATAAAAATTCCCATCATGACACACTGTTATTTATAGCGTTTAAAAATACCCTTATGCTCTGCAAATATCAATTACATACAGCTGATAATTCAAGTAGGCTGCGCATTTCTGCGAGAAAAGTTGGGTTTTAGTTGTGAAAATAATCAATGATTTCGGGGGTAGGGGTGATAAATATCTTATAACCTGAGTATACATAACACAATAAATTGATTTTAACCTAGAACTGATCAATTATGGGATAAATATTGCATTTGAATTTCAAAAGGGACACTTGGCCCTTTCGTTTTATGTTGCCTAGCAACGAAAGAATTTGGAAAATGCTATAAGCCAGAATTCATAGAGGAAAATGGTTGCTAGGCAACCACATCTCGAGCAATAGAGCAAGACTCGAATTGACCGAAGCAAATTATTTCAGAGATGAATGCTAACATAGGCAATACTCAATTATTATAAGATACCGTTTTTAAAGTTTGTGACATAGCTAGATTTATATAGACTATGTTTGTTCGAATATGCAAATGGTGGCCATAGATACTGCACGAGTGGTTCTTAAATAACCATAGCAACCAAAGTTGATGAGCAAATTTGATAAAACACGCTCCATAGAGAGATCAGATGTGTATCTAGTGAACGAAAGTAGTTAACCTGAGCCAGTCAATAAGGTTTATACAAGAAGAGAAAAGTCTCAATCATTATTGGATCATCCTCGTAAAACTACTTTGATCCTGAAAATCAATGTTTTATTAAACACGAGAATAAACAAGTTGGTGTAGTGGTTGCAGTAGAAAACTGTAAACAAATTATGCCCGTAAGTTGCGCTTTTTTGTGACGTCGCACATAGACATTCATGTCCCCATGAGAATAAGTTCAGTAGATGTAAGCATTTGAGCCGCCTCATGGGAAAACCAACAATCTGCATAGGCAAAAACAAAGACGCAGATCAGCTTCATGGTAACCGCGAAGCTGAACAGCGCCTTTGTTTTCGCTACTCGGATAGTAAAATTCCTCTTCTACTTAAATCCGAAATTTGAAGCTTCTAGCTCTTTTCTGTGCCTGTACAGGCCGGTTTGTGTTGGACCTGGTCGGAAACCACATCGTTGGTTTTCCCACGAGGTGGCTCATTTATTTAAAAGTTGTGTTAGAACCAAAATAATTTTACTGAAGGGTGAATTATCTTTGATAAACTTGTGATGTTGTCAGGCAGATCCTCAACTCTGCCTTTTTTCATGCTCAACTCAGCTGAGACTAAAATTTATCCTGCTCATAAATGTTAAAATGCCAACAGCTGTTGGCATTTTAACATTTATAAGCAGGATAAATTACAGGCTTTGGTGATCTTAACCCAAAATTTCAATTTATTTGGGCTATTTCAGCATTTATGAACAGTTGAAATTTGTCTCAGCTGAGCATAATTTTTTTTTATAACCTTGAGGCTTGATCGGAAACCCAATCGACAGGTTTATTTGTGACAAAACTCAACTTTATCATTACCTTATGTTTTCTTGGACTTGAATCACTGTCAGAGTCACTACTGGAGGAACTTGTTTCCTTTCTCTTACGTTTCTTCTTTTTTCTTTCCTTCTTCTCTTTTCTGTGCTTCTTCTAGAAATATCATAAATAGGGAGGGTCCAAATGAGCCGCGTCATGAGAAAACGGGATTTTTGCCTATGCGAAAACAAAGGCGCAGATCAGCTGTGCAGTAACTGCACAGCTGATCAGCCCCTTTGTTTTCGCTACACGGATAGTACAATTCCTCTTCTACTTATAGCCAAAATTTTAAGCCTCTAGCCTGCTTCTGTGACTGTACAGCTCGGTTTGTGTCGCACCTGGTCGGAAACCCCGAAGACCGTTTTCTTGCGCCGCGGCTCAAATTATGCTTTTACAAACTACCTGGAAGGCTGTTATTACGAGGTTGAACTGTACTTGAATTCATGAGAGGTTACTTATGCTTTCTTAAAAGCTTACTGTAACATATAAGTTTTTATTGCCAAGAATTCAGGAGGCATTAAATTCCCAAGAATAAAGTTCTCACATCACAGTGTATTTTCTGATAGTGTTTGTATGTACCTTATGTTTTCTAGGACTGCTGTCACTGTCAGAGTCGGAATCTGTTGTCGCTTTCTTTACTCTCTTCTCTTTTTTCACCTTATCCTGCAAACATAATAATCTGTAAACTTCAATTAATACAGTAAATAGAGAAAATTTCATGTGCCTTTTATTGCCAGTTTTCTTTCTTTTTTTTCTTCTTTTTTCCCCAGAATTTCACAAGTTCATGAATTTGTGAGCAATTAATCATGTAGTTTTCACAGTTTATTTTTAGTCTATATTAGCAAGGACTTTTGGGAAGGCAATGAAATTGCATGCAAAAACTAAGTTCTTACAAATATTTCTAGGCTTACAGTAATTCAAAGTATTTCAATAAAAAAAGTCAATATTGTCAAAAAGTCAAAAAGGCTAATATTGCTCTGTTGAGAATCACTTCTATTAGTAGCATGCCTGATTCATAAAATTTGCAAAACATTACGAAAACATGCCCATGCAATATATGGAGATTTTTTAAGTTGGAAAAATTGAAAATTTTCAGTAGAAAACTTTTGATATTTTTCTTATTTTTGCTCAAAACATAGATTGAGGGTACTCGTTAGAACCGCCTCGCCGAGGCGAGTACCCACAATCTATGTTTTGGAGCAAAAATAAAAATAGGTATACCCCTGCATACCCCAGTTTTTCTATATAAAAGTGGGGTTTAAGGGGGTATACATTGCACGGACATGTTTTCTTGATGTATTGTATGACTAAGTTTGAATACACCTTCAAAGATAAGTATGTGACTATTAAAACAAATGTAAAGTATCAATATGTCAGAAGGTCAATGTGCGCTTATACACGGGGACCCAACTGTTAATCGTAATTATTGATGCGACGTGGAATGTTAATGCATGCTATTATGAAGTTTCGTATGCATCAGCGAGTTCGTTACAAATGCGACGCTCCACATCCTCTGTCCTTGGACGGTAAGTACCACATGTTTTGCTCTCGTGAAAATAAACAAAGCCGAATTTACAAAATCGGCGTCCACTATGATCTGCAAAAATCTTCTATGTTCCCACTTGAAGTCAATTGGAATACTTACGGCACTTGTGTTTTTCAGCTAATGGTTTATAAAGTTGACAGGTAGATACAAGATTGCCACGAAAACTCATTACATTCTTAAAGTCCTTTTGTTTTTTTCTAATTCTTGACCGTAAACTAAGAAGTATAACACAGTCTTGTGGTGTCTTTATTGAAACATGTATCAAAATGGCTTTGTAAATGCACACTTATTTACTGAGCGTGAAAAACTGTAAGATAAGCATCTTTCGTATGCATCGTAGATTTTGTTAAAATTTAATATGCGACACAGAAATGCATTGTGGAAGATTGAGACCGATGAATCAGTAAAATAAGATAGCAAATGTTACGATATGGAGACAGTGATGCATTTTCTTCAATTAATATTTTCTAGAAACATGTTAAAGGGGTCAACCATGTTTTTATACTGTATTAATATTTGCAGAGGCTGGAGAAAGTTGTTTCAGCCTGAGGCCGAGGGTTCAAAGGGCTCCCGAAAGACTCTTCTAGTTGCAATAAAATAACCATAGTTGATCGCTGTTCTTGTACAACACACCATTCCCATGGAAAACTGATTGACAACCGCACCTAAAACTCGCACAGATCCCTTTAATTCTTTTTTCTCCCCCACCCCTCCCCCACCCCCGCTTATCAAAATGCATGGAGCCACCGATATTAAATGATCAAATAATAGATCTACTTGGTTTAGCCTTAGTGGTCATTTAATGTTAGAAAACATATTACCTATGTCACTGATATGCCCGAAAATAATTTGCTGTTTCGAGACAAGAAGTCACTCGAATGTTGACAAAGCTATATCAGAAAACCACTCTGTGACCTCATTCAAAATACTAGAGGACCATTGGTCCTGTAGCTCACCTGAGAGATTATCACATTGTAAGCTCATGAGATTTAAATTAATTGAGAATCGACCAATGAAAGTCTATGCATGGACACTATTGACCCCCAGGGCATGGCCAAATTTGACCCAGGGGCATGACTGGCACAATTTATAATGGGGACTACCAAACATTGCTACATACAAAATATAGAAGCTCTGGGCCTTTTAGTTTCAGAGAAGAAGATTTTTGTTAGTTTTTCCCATTGTAAGTCTATGGAGACTATCTACCCCCGGGGCATGGCCAAATTTGACCCCAGGGGCATGGCTGGCACAATTTATGTAGAGGACCATTAGACATTGCCACATACAAAATATCAAAGCTGTGTGCCCTGTGGTTTCAGAGAAGATTTTTGATTTTTTTTCCCATAGCAATTCTATTGAGACTAACCTCCGGGGCCTGGCCAAATTTGACCCCAGGGGCATTAATGGCACAATTTATGTAGAGGACTATTAGCCATTGCTACATACCAAATATAAAAGCTGTGGGCCTAGTGGTTTCAGAGAAGAAAATTTTTTAATTTTTTTCCCATAGTAAGTCTATGGAGACTATCAACCCCCGGGGCCTGGCCAAATTTGACCCCAGGGGCATGAATGGCACAATTTATGTAGAGGACCATTAGCCATTGCTACATACCAAATATCAAAGCTGTGGGCCTAGTGGTTTCAGAGAAGAAGATTTTTTTAGTTTTTCCTATTGTAGGTCTATGGAGACTATCGAACCCCGGGGCCTGACCAAATTTGACCCCGGGGACATGATTGGCACAATTTATGTAGAGGACCATTAGCCATTGCCACATACAAAATATCAAAGCTGTGGGCCCTGTGGTTTCAGAGAAGAAGATTTTTTAATTTTTTTCCCATAGTAAGTCTATGGAGACTATCAACCCCCGGGCCGGGACGTGGCCAAATTTGCCCCCAGGGGCATGAATGGCACAATTTATGTAGAGGACCATTAGCCATTGCTACATACCAAATATCAAAGCTGTTGGCCTAGTGGTTTCAGAGAAGAAGATTTTTTTTGTTTTTTTTCCTATTGTAGATCTATGGAGACTATCGACCCCCAGGGCATGGCCAAATTTGACCCCAGGGGCATGATTGGCACAATTTATGTAGAGGACCATTAGCCATTGCCACCTACAAAATATCAAAGCTGTGGGCCCTGTGGTTTCAGAGAAGAAGATTTTTTAATTTTTTTCCCATAGTAAGTCTATGGAGACTATCAACCCCCGGGGCATGGCCAAATTTGACCCCAGGGGCATGAATGGCACAATTTATGTAGAGGACCATTAGCCATTGCTACATACCAAACATCAAAGCTGTGGGCCTAGTGGTTTCAGAGAAGAAGATTTTTTTAGTTTTTCCAATTGTAAGTCTATGGAAACTATCCACCCCCGGGGCGTGGCCAAATTTGACCCCAGGGGCATGGCTGGCACAATTTATGTTGCAGACCATTAGCCATTGCCACATACCAAATATCAAAGCTGTGGGCCCTGTGGTTTCAGAGAAGAAGATTTTTATTTTTTTTCCCATAGTAAGTCTATGGAGACTATCGACCCCCCGGGGTGTGGCCAAATTTGACCCCAGGGGCATGAATGGCACAATTTATGTAGAGGACCATTAGCCATTGCTACATACCAAATATCAAAGCTGTGGGCCTAGTGGTTTCAGAGAAGAAGATTTTTAGCTCACCTGAGCCGAAGGCTCACAAGGTGAGCTAATAGGATAGCCATGATCCGTCGTCCGTCCGTCGTCCGTCGTCGTCCACAATTTCAAAGATCTTCTTCTCTGAAACCGCTTGGCCAATCTAGTTGAAATTTTATGTGGAGCCTCGTTGGGTAGTGGCATTTCAAGTTTGATCGCGAAATCCAGGTCACATGACCAAGATGGCCGCCACGCCCATATATGGTAAAAACCACTCAAAAATCTTCTTCTACAGAACCGGTGGGCCGATTTCCACGAAACTTGGTATGTAGCATCGGGGATGTCAGCCCATCATAGTTTGATAAAATGATGACCCTTGGATGACCTTGACCTATTTTACGGCAAGGTCAAATTTGGAAACATAGGCTTTTACATAGGAAAAAGTGAAAACTATAGATTTTTTGAAAACTATTGCAGCCTGAGGCCTGAAAAGTGGTAGATGCAAACAACTAATGGAGTAGATGAAGGTATGTGATTCATATAGGTCAAGGTCATCTCTTGACCTTGGCCAGTCTGTTGTCCATACACACTTTACAAAGATCTTCTTCTCTGAAACTGCACGGCCAATCAAAGTGAAATTTTATGTGGAGCATCCATGGGTAGGGGAGACGAAAGTTTGTTCGCGAAATCTAGGTCACATGACCAAGATGGCCGCCATGCCCATATATGGTAAAAACCTCTCAAAAATCTTCTTTTCCAGAACCGGTGGGCCGATTTCCATGAAACTTGGTATGTAGCAACTAGGACCTTAGCCCATCATAGTTTGATAAAATGATGACCCTTGGATGACCTTGACCTATTTTACGGCGAGGTCAAATTTGGAAACATAGGCTTTTACATAGGAAAAAGTGAAAACTATGGAATTTTTTGAAAACTGTTGCAGCCTGAGGCCTGAAAAGTGGTAGATGCAAACAACTAATGGAGTAGATGAAGGTATGTGATTAATATAGGTCAAGGTCATCTCTTGACCTTGGCCAGTCTGTTGTCCATACACAGTTTTCAAAGATCTTCTTCTCTGAAACTGCGCGGCCAATCAAAGTGAAATTTTATGTGGAGCATCCATGGGTAGGGGAGAGGAAAGTTTGATCGCGAAATCCAGGTCACATGACCAAGATGGCCGCCACGCCCATATATGGTAAAAACCACTCAAAAATCTTCTTCTCCAGAACCGGTGGGCCGATTTCCACGAAACTTTGTATGTAGCATTGGGGACCTCAGCCCATCATAGTTTGATAAAATGATGACCCTTGGATGACCTTGAATTATTTTACGGCAAGGTCAAATTTGGAAACATAGGCTTTTACATAGGAAGAAGTGAAAACTATGGATTTTTTGAAAACTATTGCAGCCTGAGGCCTGAAAAGTGGTAGATGCAAACAACTAATGGAGTAGATGAAGGTATGTGATTAATATAGGTCAAGGTCATCTCTTGACCTTGGCCAGTCTGTTGTCCATACACACTTTACAAAGATCTTCTTCTCTGAAACTGCGCGGCCAATCAAAGTGAAATTTTATGTGGAGCAACCATGGGTAGAGGAGACGAAAGTTTGTACACGAAATCCAGGTCACATGACCAAGATGGCCGCCATGCCCATATATGGTAAAAACCTCTCAAAAATCTTCTTTTCCAGAACCGGTGGGCCGATTTCCATGAAACTTGGTATGTAGTATCAAGGACCTTAGCCCATCATAGTTTGATAAAATGATGACCCTTGGATGACCTTGACCTATTTTACGGCGAGGTCAAATTTGGAAACATAGGCTTTTACATAGGAAAAAGTGAAAACTATGGAATTTTTTGAAAACTGTTGCAGCCTGAGGCCTGAAAAGTGGTAGATGCAAACAACTAATGGAGTAGATGAAGGTATGTGATTAATATAGGTCAAGGTCATCTCTTGACCTTGGCCAGTCTGTTGTCCATACACAGTTTTCAAAGATCTTCTTCTCTGAAACTGCGCGGCCAATCAAAGTGAAATTTTATGTGGAGCATCCATGGGTAGGGGAGAGGAAAGTTTGATCGCAAAATCCAGGTGACATGACCAAGATGGCCGCCACGCCCATATATGGTAAAAACCACTCAAAAATCTTCTTCTACAGAACCGGTGGGCCGATTTCCACGAAACTTTGTATGTAGCATTGGGGACCTCAGCCCATCATAGTTTGATAAAATGATGACCCTTGGATGACCTTGAATTATTTTACGGCAATGTCAAATTTGGAAACATAGGCTTTTACATAGGAAGAAGTGAAAACTATGGATTTTTTTAAAACTATTGCAGCCTGAGGCCTGAAAAGTGGTAGATGCAAACAACTAATGGAGTAGATGAAGGTATATGATTAATATAGGTCAAGGTCATCTCTTGACCTTGGCCAGTCTGTTGTCCATACACACTTTTCAAAGATCTTCTTCTCTGAAACTGCTTGGCAAATCAAAGTGAAATTTTATGTGGAGCATCCATGGGTAAGGGAGACTATAGTTTGATCGCGAAATCCAGGTCACATGACCAAGATGGCCGCCACGCCCATATATGGTAAAAACCTTTCAAAAATCTTCTTCTCCAGAACCGGCAGGCCAATTTTCATGAAACTTGGTATGTAGCATTTGGGACTCCAGCCAATCATAGTTTGTTGAAATGATGACCCTATGATGACCTTGACCTATTTTACGGCAAGGTCAATTTTGGAAACATAGGCTTTCACATGGGAAAAGGCGAAAACAAACTGTTGCAGCCTGAGACCTGAAAGTTGCTAGATGCAGACAACTAATGGAGTCAATGAAGGTAAGTAATTAATGAAGGCCAAGGTCATGTCTTGACCTTGGCCCAAGGTCATTTAAATATCAAAATTAAAATTATGGTTTTCTCAGAAATCACTGGGTTTGGAAACTATTGCAGCCTGAGACCTGAAACTTTGCAGATGCAGACAACTTATAAAGTCAATAAAGGTGTGTGAGTATTCAAGGTCAAGGTCATTTCATTATGACTTAATACTCCAAGATCAGGCTTCAGGTGAGCGTTCTCAGGACCAATGGTCCTCTGGTTTTAGTTTTTCCCATTGTAAGTCTATGGGACCTATCTGTTGCCATGGAAACCACAATTTTGATACAATCTGCTCCAAAACCTAATGCCATCAATCCCCCAACCCAATTATGATTCACATTAAATTTGATCAAGATCGGCCTACTAGCTTCAGAAATATTCTTCTTTGAAATTGTGGACGGATGGACGGACGGACGGACGACGGACGGACGACGGATGCCTGCCTATCCTATAAGCTCACCTGTGAGCCTTCGGCTCAGGTGAGCTAAAAAGTGGCACATGCTTTGAAGCTCGCTCAACGAAGTACATGAAGTACAAGGAAAAAATACGCCATGCAATATTGCGCTTGATAAAGGCGCAAGTTATGCTTCTGCATTGACGTAAATAACTTTTGTAAGAGCACAACAAACTGCTAATTCTTCCATGACTCATTCTAGTAGTACGTATCTTCATCTTCGATGCATACAAAAGATACTTATCTTACTGTTTTTCACGCTCAGTAGATAAATGTGCATTTACAACGCCATTTTGATACATATTTCAATAAAGACACCGATAGGACTGTGTTATACTTCTTAGTTTACGACCAAGAATTAGAAAAACAAAAGGACTTTAAGAATGTAATGTGTATTCGTGGCAATCTTGTATCTACCTGTCAACTTTATAAACCATTAGCTGAAAAACACAAGTGCCGTAAGTATTCCAGTTGACTTCAAGTGGGAATATAGAAGAATTTTGAAGATCATAGTGGACGCCGATTTTGTAAACTGGACTTTGTTTATTTTCACGCGAGCAAAACATGTGGTACTTACCGTCTAAGGACAGAGGATGTGGAACGTTGCATTTGTAACGAACTCGCCGACGCATACGAAACTTCATAATGGCATGCATTAACATTCCACGTCGCATCAATAATCACGATTAACAGTTGGGTCCCCGTGTTATACATGTCATTTGTTCAGAAAAGAATCGGATATGTGTTTATTGAAGCATGTGTGCTAACAGTACCTTTTTCCTTTTCTTGTGTTTGTGTGGTGTCTCCTCTTTCTTGTCATGCCCCAGTGATTTTCTATATTCTTCCCAGTCTGGTATTAACTCATATGTCTTGTCTCCCGCTGTCTTGAAACAATCTTGGGCTAGATGACCTGTAAATGAAATTGTGATACTGTTTGTTTGTTTGTTTGAATTGATTCTTATGTCCCAGTCAACAGCTATGGACATGCCCGGACATTGCTTCCATTTTATGGGACTTCTACCCAACACCAGGACCCAGTTGTTCAAAGCATTGTTAGCTTAACGATATCGTTAAGACATAAATTTATTAAGCAAATATCAGCTAAAGTAACAAATACACTGTTATTTTTTGTTGAAAAAATGTGAGAATCCTTTGCAGTGCAAAGGATTCTCACATTTTTTCAACAAAAAATAAGGGCTGTCGCAGGACAGCGTAGGGCTGTCGCAGGACAGCGTAGCTCGCCTGACTTGTGCTATGCCACTGCATCTGTTAAAATCTATGACCCATGACCCTGACCTCAAGGTCACTCAGGTGGGTCATGATGGTACAACATAAAACTTCAGACCAATGCAAAGTATCAACTTGATCAATTTACATGTTCAAGAGATATAGACTTATAAAAACATTAACCAAAACTTAAACACAAAACTTCCAAGTCCGTGACCCTGACCTCAAGGTCATCCAGGTGAGTTGTGATGTACAGCATAAAACCTGAGACCAATATCTATCAACCTGCAAGTATCAACTTTATCCATCAACATGTTCAAAGAGATTTAGACTTTAACCAAAAAAATTAACAGAAAATTTCTAAGTCTGTGACCTTGACCTCAAGGTCACCCAGGGTAGGTCATGATGGTACTGCATAAAACTTCAGACCAATATCTACCAACATGCAAAGTATCAACTTGATCAATCAACATGGTCAAGAGATACAGACAAAAACTTAAATCAAAAACTTAAACACAAAATTTCTAAGTCTGTGACCTTGACCTCAAGGTCACCGAGAGTGGGTCATGATGGTACTGCATAAAACTTCAGACCAATATCTAGCAACATACAAAGTATCAACTCAATCCATCAATATGGTCAAGAGATATACCAGACTTACAAAAACTTTAACCAAAAACTTAACACAAAATTTCTAAGTCCGTGACCTTGACCTCAAGGTCACCCAGGGTGGGTCATGATGGTACTGCGTAAAACTTCAGACCAATATCTAGCAACATGCAAAGTATCAAAGCAATCCATCAATATGGTCCAGAGAAATTGACTTACAAAAACTTTAACCAAAAACTTAAACACAAAATTTCTAAGTCTGTGACCTTGACCTCAGGGTCACCCAGGGTGGGTCATGATGGTACTGCGTAAAACTTCAGACCAATATCTAGCAACATGCAAAGTATCAAAACAATCCATCAATATGGTCAAGAGATATTGACTTACAAAAACTTTAACCAAAAACTTAAACACAAAATTTCTAAGTCCGTGACTCAAGGTCACCCAGGGTGGGTCATGATGGTACTGCGTAAAACTTCAGACCAATATCCATCAACATGCAAAGTATCAACTTGATCCATCAACATGGTCAAGAGATATAGACTTCTAAAAAACTTTAACCGAAAGTGTGACGCGGACGTAAACGTAAACGCGGACGACCGAGGTGACTACAATAGCTCTATGCACTTCGTGCAGGCGAGCTAATAACAGTGTATTTGTAATATTCATGTTTGAAATTTTAACGAAACGTTAACTAACGACGTCGTTAGTTTTGAACAACTGGGCCCAGAATATCATGACATCCAAAATGTGCTTTAATATGTAAACACCCAAGTAAACCAAAAATGTGTATATGTATGGATGTGTTGACTTGAACCACTTTTCCTGGGCTGGCACAGACCATCTAAGCAGTTTACTTAGTAATCAGATAGCCAGTCAGTAGTTAATAAGCTTTGCCTGGGGAAAAAACAGCCCAACTATTTCTAAGGGCTCCAATGGGCAGAGGCACTTGCACTTCTTTAGTTTAAACATTCTTTATTTTACTTAATTACACAGAAAGCTCATTGATCTTATATACACATTTTTTTAAGAAGATGACATTGGCATTATGTGGTCAAATGTGGTGGCAGAAAATGGAGAACCATGCCGATCACTACTCGGCCTCATGCCTTGACCCAGAGATGAAGAGTGTTAACCACTATACTATCCAGGCCCCTGTTATGGATGAAATATACATTTACATTTAGTCACATTCATTCTAAGTCAAATGATACTTTAGACTCAATGACACTTTTAAACATGCAATAGCATTCTTAAAAATTTTAAAACTAACTGAAAAAGGATACATGGTCATTCTACAGAACAATTCCCTCAAAACTTGACAGTCACACAATTTTTTTTTTTTCATGAAATATCCAAATGCTTGAAATTTTTTGTTTTGTAGCCTAACATCCCAGTAGAGAAGCACCACAGCAGTGGCATTGTGTCAGATTCTAAATCAAGAGGTCCTGGGTACTCATAGGGTTGGTACCCAAAGTCTTTCAATCCAGACTCTGAATCTCTACAAATACCAGTATGCCACCATGACAAGTTTCGCTAAGTGTACACAATTCAATTCAATTCTTTATTCAGATTGCCAAATACATTTTAGCGCATCTACAAAACATTCAATACAAATACACTAACTTGACATATTTCATCTTGAGTACTGGATGACCGCAAAGCAAATGTTGAGGAATGCTGATGCAGTGCCCAGAGCAGTTATACTAATATGGCATCCCTGATCTAGGCCGTGTCTACCAGCATCCATAAAATTGCGATCAGATCGGACATAGATTACCACTTTTGCAAT
>OZ024878.1:25081623-25108516 GCA_964017185.1 Rugalucina vietnamica | reverse complement strand
TCAGCTGAGTTGAGCATGAAAAGTGTTTTATAACCTCGGGACCTGGCCCCGAGGTTATAAAACTTTTTTCATGCTCAGCTCAGCTGAGACTAAAATTTATCCTGCTCATAAATGTTAAAATGCCAACAAGTGTTGGCATTATAACATTTATAAGCAGGATAAATTACAGGCTTTGGAGTTCTGAACCTTCAATTTCAATATATTTGGGCTATTTCGGTATTTATGAGGACTTTAAATTTCAAGCTCAGCTGAGTTGAGCATGAAAAAAGTTTTATAACCTCGGGACCTGGCCTCGAGGTTATAAAACTTTTTTCAAGCTCAGCTCAGCTGAGCATGAAATTTCAAGTGCTCATAGATGTTGAAATAGTCAAAATTAATGGAAAATTCAGGTTCAAAACTCGAAAACTGGTAATTTATCCTGCTCATAAATGTTAAAATGCCAACAATTGTTGGCATTTTAACATTTATGAGCAAGGTAATTTTTAGTCTCAGATGAGCTGAGCACGTAAAAAGTTTTACAACCTCGGGGACTGGTGTCACGTGAAATTCTAGAAGTACATGGTGGTGTAATAGGAATGATAAAAAGACATTGAGCCCTATTATTAGGAACATCTTAAGTTGTTGCTACACCCAGCTTTATTATATAATGAGAATCTGACATGTTTAGCAGTCTGTATCTGGCTCTTAAATAATTTAATACTAAGAAAAGGTGACTGCGTCGTTTAAAGTAGCGTCATTATTCTTAAGTCCAATTCGAATGCGCCAAATATACACGTGAGTAAATTTACCCCGGTGTGTAAATATACTCCAGTGTGCAAATCAACCTGTGAGTAAATTTAAATTGCGTTCGCATGGGTTTATCAGCAGGAGTATTTTTGTGTTTAAATAAATCGTTTCTGGATTAAAACCTGTTCATTTAAGTTTCCTGTATAAATTGTAAATCAAGAAGAGGCTGCTTCAAGGTGTTCTGGTAGGACTTGGTCAACATTGACAGCAGAGGAGAATCGTATAATAGTCAGGCTTAACCTTAGCAGTTTTATACCGGTCGGTAGTTCCCTTTTATCACCCTTTCACAAGGAATTACTCTTAACATGTCACAGGAATCCTCCCCAAGAATGATGAAGAAATAGTGTGACTGATTGCACTCCATATGATCTTTAAATGTGTTGAAAGGCAATAAGCTCTTATTCAACAACAATGTCCACAGTTTCAGCAACTGTCATCTAATCAGTAAAGAACAAAAAATGCGAAAATTCAATATATAAAAGCAGATATTGACTGGAAAAAATACTCATAATATACACGTATGTAAATGTAAAAATAAAATTTGCATCTGTTCAGACCCAGGAGTTTATTTACTCATGGGTAAATTTACTCCGGTGTGTATTTACATTCGCATGCGCTATTTGCTTACCCCGAGTAAAATTTACACACCGGTGTAAATTTACACGCATGTAAATTTGGCGCATTCGAATCGGACGCTAGTATCTTTTGTTTGTTTGTTTGTTTGTTTGTTTGTTTGTTTGTATTGTGGCTTAACGTCCCAGTCAACAATTTTTTCAGTCATGTCGGGACGGAGCCAACGCTTCCTGGTTTTAACCAGTACTGTAGGGAGTTGATGTGTCTTGCTCAATGACACACGATGACTCGTATCGTTTGTCAATAAATTGTATATAGTAAATAACTACCCCGTGACCAAAAATAAACCGATTTATCATGTGAGGATTAGTAAGCAGATGAAAGGGCGAGCTTTCAGCGAGCCCTTTCATCTGCTTACGGTCCGAGCATGATAAATCGGTTTATTTTTGGTCACGGGGTAGTTATTCACTTTATAATGCAACGAAAACAGACAAATTTCGCGAAAAAACTCACCCGATGTGAGGAGATTTGCTTTCCGCCATTTTGTTTATTTAGTCAACAGCTCAGCAATCACTCCGCAGAACGAATCCTCATAATTCGCCACCATAGCAGCGCATTTTGTTGATAAATTATTTTTTTCTTGTCAATTGTTTCATCTACGTAACGTTGCATAACAATGGCGGAGACTGACGTCACAAAACGTGGCTAAATTTGACGTCACTGGCGCGCTCCTTTTTGTTGCGTTAATCAAAATTGCAACGCGGTCTTTATTTGGTCAGTAGAGATGGCCTTTATTCGGTCAGTAGCTAAATAAAGCTTCTATTTATGAACCCACCTTTATTAGGCCGATATGTAGGGTTGTTGCGTTATAAACAGTTGTTCTATGTAAGACATGGCAGCCAAAATATGACATACTGGTCAAGAAGAAAAGATATTCTTTCCTGCACAGTTTCCATTTAAAACTTGACTCAGTACTCCATAGAACACGGGTTTGAAAGTTAACAATATGGCATGCATATAGATATTACTGAATACTCAGCCTCCACCCGGTTAACATAGGCTCTACCCAAGCAATTTATACCCCATCACCGGGACAATTTTTTTTTTTTTTTTTTTTTTTTTCTCTCTCTCTCTAAAACAGATTGTGGCTCCATAACACGTTAGATGCGACTCGTCGCCGTTCAGGCGATTCTAATGTGTACCAACACAAAAACAACAAATTTGAAAAAAAAAAAGAAGTAAAAGAAAACAGAAGAATAGCTGAAATCTATTATACAGCTGGTCACGGGTGTGTTTTCATTCAATTTATACGCATGTACATGTACAATGTCGTAACCCGGATATTTTAAGCAAAGAAAAACATGACGATTGTAGACAAGATCTTAAAATTTGATATAGTTGATATATTTACTTCCTTTTTAAAAGTTTATGGTTTATTCAAAGCGATCTAAAATTCATAAGTGTTAACTATCTTGGATTGTATACTCTATGAAGAGGGTAATTTATTTGTTTATTTTTATCATTATTGTAGATTTAAAATGTATTAAAGAGCTGTTAAATTGTTTTAATATATATGTCTCTACACATGTATATTCAAATATGGTCTCTATTATTTCTACTTTCGAAGAAAAAATGAATATTTTCGGAAAATAATCAGATACTGACTAGAATTTCGATAGAATGCGACACGAAATGTGGTACCAGACCTCAGTTTGCAGTCTCTGAAATCTGTTTTCTTAAACCGATATGTATTCTGGCATGTGTATAATACATTGATAACAAAATTAAATTTGAGCCAAGCAATGAAGTTTTATGCTTCCGATGCGTGGATATTTTAGGTCAGTCATTTCCGTGCTATGCCGTTTGTTTAAACAAAGATTTAATCGCACTAGTTTCCATAAGGACAGTATCTGTTCAATTCATGTCTTATCACACTTTGTAAGGATTTTTGTTGTGATTTGCAATGACCCCAAGTAATAGGATTTTCCTATTGCCGTCATAGAGGAAAAATGATTCATTGCATCTTTAAATGTACATGTATATATTTATTGAAAAGTGATGAAGTATAGTCATCATCAGCTTCTTAAATTGCGCCCGTGGTAAGAAAAAAAAGCTTGAAAATTGTTAAATACTTGGGCGTTTTAATTGCTTGTTGACATTAGACTGAGTCACCTCATGAGAAAACAATGTGGTTTTGTACAGGTCTGACACAAACCAAGCTATACAAGCATAAAAGATGGCTAGAGGCTGGAAATTATGGATTTAGAAAGCAGAGGGGTTGTACTATTCATGTAGCGAAAACAAAGGCGCTGATCAGCTTCGCAGTTACTGCAGCGCTGCTTTGCGCCTTTGTTTCTGCATTTGCAAATTGTTGGTTTTCTAATGAGGCGGCTCAGTATGATACTTCCTGAATAGGAGAAATCTGATTCAAATACCGTCTTCATTTTCAAACTTGATTCAAACCGGTAAAAACAGTGAGACAGATCGTCATGCGCAGCCACGCACAAACTGAACAGTTTCATTTTGGGTTCATGTATTGAAAGTATTGTCTCTCATTTGGACAATCAAACCGTCAATTTTTAAGCACGACCCTGTAACTGAGCCAATAGGCCCGCGTTTCGTTTTGGTAGGAAACCAGGATGAGTGGTTTTCTTGTGTCATAGCTTTCCTTTTGAAGTGTTTTGTAAGTAATGGTATATCATCAAAGTTTTTATCTTCAACTTGTGACGAAATGCAAAGCTGATCAGCGCCTTTGATTTCGCTACATGGACAGTACAATTCCACTACTTTGTAAATCAAAAATTTCCAGTCTCTAGCCATCTTCCGCGCCTGTGCAGCTCGGTTTGAGTTGGACCTGTTCAAAAACCATATTGCTGGTTTTCTCATGACGTGTCTCATTTAAGTTTGCGTTACGCTATTAGCTTTCGGTTGGTTAGACAGCAAGGATGAAATGATGGACAGAAATTGTTCAACTTATTTTTTTCCAGATGTGAATTATGGTCCGGATCACGACAATTGATTTTCTGTTGATTATGTGTGGGCCATGGGTACTTGTCAAGTCATGTGATCAACCTGGAGCTACCAACAAGACTATACAAGTGCCGTGAGTTCAAGAAAAACGTCATTTTATTGCCAAGAGGAAAAAAAAACGAAATTTTTTTTTTGTGCGTGCGTGCGTGCGTGCGTGTGTGTGTGTGTTTTCTGTGCCATGCACTTTGAAGAAAAAATATCAGGCATGTCTCAGTCATGAGACTTTGGATTGAATGAATTTAGACCACTTCTCTTTCTAATTCCATGTATACATAATACATCCTTCACCTTTTTTCTTTTCTTCTTTCTCCGGTGTGTGTGTGGGGGTGGTGGGGGGCACTTAAACTGAATGACCCAGTGTTATAGCGCATCAAAATTAGTTAAGCCTAGAACACTTTACGGCCGCTCAGCTGCTGCAATGTGATAGCAGTATAAGAGTCACTATGACTCCACGAGAAAACATCCGTGTACGTTAGCGATGAATATTCATCAAGTCACATTGAATGTTTTTTTTTTTTTTTTTTTTTTTTTTTTTTTTTTTAGCAATAATTCAAGCTTTGGCGAACAAAATGGGTTGCTAACAACGACAACTGGCACTAACTCCTGACATTGCGGGTTCCTGCACACCGTTAAAAGAAATTAATTCAAAACGCCCATTTACAAAAATGTATGAGTATATAGTATTTAAAATGATAGTTTTGAAATATACAACCACATCAAGCGAAAGTTTGTAGGCTATTTCATTCAGCATTATATCTGAAACTGTGCGTTTGCACATCTTCAACAAGCCCATCGATTTGGATGAAATGCGATTCCAAATACAATTAAATGGATGGATCATGACCTTTACTCCCAAACATTAATCCAGAGCAACAAACCAATGATAATAAAATTATATTGCTGTACAAAGGTCTGAAAGGGAGAGCAAATACCCACGGATGACCTTATCCCCAAAAATAGGCGTTGTAGGAATCAACACTCCTCAAGGCATTTCACGGATACCTTCAGCAAGTACAAATGCATATTTACATAGTTCCCCCCCCCCAGACTATTAGAGATTGGAATGAACATCTCTGCTGAGATGTCAGATGACTGTGTGTCTAAATCGGGACTAATCCCCTCCGGTCAAGCCCCATCCCCCTGGTGTTGTATTGTCAGTTTGACGTTTCACCAGTAAACTATTCTGATTCTGACCAGATTCCAGTCTGTGACGATCACTGGACAATTGAGTCCTCCGTCAAACCACCCATCATTAATATTCATTTTATATTGACCATTCAAATCTGCACATTAGCTAACGGTCAATGACGGTTAGACAACACGTGGGTTAGACAAACAAACCAACACGTGCTTTTTAAGGTAAATATAGGTGCAAAAACACAATGTTTGTCTAAGGAAATAGGGGTGGGCGTGGCTATACCTTGCTGGCGGAGGAGTCAATTTACAAAGCCGTTATGTTTGAAAGTGTACCAAACAGAACGTCATTCCAGCCATACATGACTCGTTTCGTCATTGTTCTTCACAGATGCAAGAAAAGTGTTATAGTTACAGAAACAAGATACGAAACAGTTTCAGAGAAACCAAACTGCAATTGGTTTGAAAAATTTTGGAACTTTCTGAGCAAACAATGCAATACAAGATACAGGTAAACTATTTCAACCGTCTCCTTTAAAACTAGCTGAATAAAGAATTGAATTGAATTGAATTGTTAACACCATGAAGTACAGTCTCAAATGTAATTAAAAATTAATTTCAAATGTCAGAAAATGCCTACATAAATCAAGAGTAGATAGAGAGAGCAGAAAACTACCGAAGTATGGAGTACACATATATACTCCTCCTAAAAAAATCCGGTCACCAACAAATAAACGAAAATTGCGTTCCATTGCTAGTAAATTTGAAATACTTGACAAAATCGAATCGAGTGTATAAACAGCCAGTTCGCATGCAGTTTTTGCCTATTGTGCATGCTTAGTTTAAAAAGTAGATGTTATAGATTCAAAGATTCAAAATTTAATCTGCATTCAATCCAAAACATACAGGATTATGACAGAAACATATAACATACACACAAGATGAAAAATGACAACCACATGTACACTACATTTACAGTACATTTGCATTGTTATATTCAAAGATTCAAAGATTCAAAGTTTAATCTGCATTCAATCCAAAACATACAGGATTATGACAGAAACATATAACATACATACAAGATGAAAAATGACAACTACATGTACACTACATTTACAGTACATTTGCATTCCACGATGTACAAAACTATACTATGAATATGACTTATGTTAGTGTGACATACCATTACACTTGGCAGTGCAGCCGTAACAGTGTATAAATGTATTTTTATTATGTCCATAAAATGTCAAATAAAACTAGTTGAAAACTAATGTACCTGAATGTTGACTGGAGTCCTGATATTGTTGCCTAATCTTTAAACAATTATCTACATACAGGACAACAATTGGTATCATGTCCAGTTCACTAACTGACATGATATATAAAAACTTATCATAAAGACAAAAATTGTCAAAATTAGGAACTATGGATGACATATCTTTGAACAACTGTTTTCTCAAATCGTCATATGCTTTACAGATGCAAATAAAATGAAACTCGTCTTCTATGGCTTTCAAGTTGCATGTTTTACAAAGCCTTAACTGTTTTGCTGTTCTAGCATATCTTCCAACTTCTACCTCTAGTCTATGATTAGATATGCGAAGTTTCGTAAATTTTGCGAGTATAGATCTATCAACATTTGCCGATAAATAATTTTCAAAGCAGATTTTCTTCTTGAATTCACTGTATGTTAATAACTTATTGTTAGTCTTAACTTTTGTAGAAGTACCTGAGATGACGGAATTAAAATATGCTTCGTATCTGTCAAGTAAAATTCGCTTAATAGCATATATTAACTTATTAACAGACATTGTTCCTTTATTATGCCAAACATGGTTAAAGCCGAGATATTTCAGTAGACAACCTATTTGATGGTTAAATGAGCCAAATGCTTCACCATCATTATACGTTAGCGATAAATATGAAAATCTTGTCGCTTTTTCAAATGGGTTTTGTAACAAATATAACCAATATTTAATTGACTGTAATAAGGCAGAGATAGCGATAGGAAAACGACCTAATTCAGCTTTAGGAGCCATGTTACAAGCATACTTGCCCACCCCTAGTATGTACTTACAGTATCGCGTGTGTATCTTTTCTGGTAGAAAGGAATCAAAAGTTTTCTCAAGAGCACACTCTTGTTCACCTGATAGCTTTTTAGAAAGATTCAAATTAAATACCGACCATAGTTCGCTTCCATATAAGAGTACAGGCTTGACACATGCATCAAACAGTTTCAATAATAATTTTGCATTCACTTCAGACGTATGAAATCTACTTCTTATCATATATACCACCTTTAAAGCTTTATTAGATAAATGGCATATTCCACTATTAAAATTACCAGATGCTTTTATAATTACCCCTAAATATTTGTATTCTTGTACGTTTTTCAATAAATCATTGCCAAAGTAGAATGAATTATCCTTTATAAGTTGCCCCCCTCCATTAAATGTAATTACTTGAGTTTTTTCTGTATTTACTTTTAGTTTCCATTTCTCGGCATATGCATATAGGGAATTCAAACAATTCTGAAGCCCTTCCCTAGAAGTAGACAACAGTATCACATCATCAGCATACATTAAACAGTTAACTTTATTTGTTCCAATAAACACAGGGTTGTTCTCATTAGATCCTAAACATTCCGGAAGGTCATTAAGAAAAAGATTAAATAAAAGCGGACTTAAAATACATCCCTGTTTCACTCCAACATTTGATGACAGTGATTTAGTCAATCCAGTAGACAGTTTGACAGAGTATTCTACTGTAGAGTACATACTTTTGATTACTTTATGCAATTTCCCATTAATTCCATATTTCAACATCTTAGCAAACATTGCATTTCTCCAAACTGTGTCAAAAGCTTTACGCAGATCAACGAAACATGCATAAACATGTTGTTTAGATCTAAGATACTTGTCTATAATGGATTTTAAAGTGAATATGTGGTCAGTTGTTCTGTAAGACTTCCTAAATCCGATTTGACATTCACTTAAAATGTTATTCTCACAAACAAACTTTTCCATTCTATTATATAGGATTCTAGAAAACAACTTGCTCAAACAGCTTGATATTGCTATACCTCTATAGTTACTAGGATCACATTCATCACCTGCTTTAAATATAGGTTTTATGATGCTTTCAGTCCATTTAGCTGGGTAAATACCTGATTCATATATAAGACTGAATAGTTTGCAGATACATTGCAACATATTTGTACTGCAATTTTTTAGCATTTCATTACTTATGGTATCAAAACCAACACATGTATTATTCCTTAGTGTCCGAATTGCATTAGTAACTTCCTTGACAGTAATATGTTCATCAAAATTATTTTTCAATGTAGCTATGCCAATTTCATAATCACATTCTTCTACCCTTACGCTTAAGAGATTATTAAAATAGCTATGCCATTCATCAGGAGAGATATTTGAGCTAGGGTCATTCTGTTCAGCTTCTCCATTTTTGAATTTATTAATCACATTCCAAAAGGTTTTAGAATCTTTACTCTCTAGATCTACCAGAGATGACAAGAGTTTAGATTTATATTGACGTTGTTTTTTTCTTATTAATTGTTTATAGCTTTTGCGGAGTTTGTAATAATTCTTCAGCTTGTTTGTATCATTACAGTTGCTAGTAAGAGAACGGGCAGTTGATTTTAAGTTTCTATACAGAGTATCACAATCTTGGTCAAACCATTTTTTATGTTTGCGCACTGTTTTTCGTTTCTTGGTATGTTGCAATGCTAACTTTGAGTGGGTGTTAATATCTGAACTGATTTGTTTAAATATAGATGAAAGTTCTGATGCTGCTTCATTTATACCTTCAGCATTATTCTCCCTAATTGTAAATTGGAAGTTTTGTAGAAGCCTTTCTATGTCTGGAGAAATAATTTTTTCTTGAAATAATTTTTCAGTAAGCTTTGACCATTTTAATCCTACTGGAGGTGGACGACCTAATTTATCCTCCTGTCTGCTTATATTTAAGTTGAGACACGTAGTTATCTGGCTATGATCAGAATGAATAGTAAACTCTTCAACTTTGAAATAACTAATATGATTAATAAGACTTTGGCTTATTATACTATAGTCAACGACTGCACTGCCATTGTACTGGTATGATGTAGGTTTGCCTTCTGTATCCCCTAAAGTTCTGCCATTAAGTATGCGACATTGTGAACTTATACACATGTCAAGCAGAGACCTCCCAAAATCATCAGTTTTAGTATTACGCTTCAGTGAATTTCTATTCAAAAGGACTGCATCTCCAATATACGAATTGGGTAATAAATCTTCAGAGTCTTTTTCATAGTCATTTTCAACAAAATCCAAATCTAAAATGTTTGTATGTGCATTAAAATCTCCAACAAGCATAATCTCACCTGTAGAAGAAAATTTTGACATATCATCTTCAAGTTTTTCCAAAATTGAGGTAACATTGGTTTGTTTCTTAACAAATGTTGAATTTTTTGGAGCATTATACACGCAACATAAATAAATGTCATTTTTATGATTAAAGAAAGTTTTACTAAGTCTCATCCACAGGTATTCAGTGGAGTTGGTCTTGTTATATGATCTGGAAGGTCACTCCATTCTAGATAGCGACTAGCCCATGCTAGCTTTCGCAGGATACAGAATACATTGTAGAAGCCTCTGTGGTGTCTAATCGTATTTAGCTTCTCGCCGCTTTTTAGCTCACCTGAGCCGAAGGCTCACAAGGTGAGCTTATAGTACAGTAGTCGAGCCGGCGTGCGTGCGTGCGTCCGTCCGTCCGTCCGTTCACATTTTCAAACTCAAATATCTCTAAGACAGCATGGCCGATCGTAATCAAATTTTATCTAAAGCATCATTGAGGAGGGGGAAAGGTTATGCAAGTTTTTGGGGCAGGTCAGATTAGAACTCTGGTTTCCATGGCAACAGATGGCTCCCATAGACTTACAATGGGAAAAACATAAAACTAGAAATGGGTGTTTGTAAAACACTATGCCCCCAACTGTATGTTTGTCCTTAAACTGGCAAATTGTAGGGTTTGTTTATTTCATTTGAATGAAGTGAAATTTAATTTCCTGTAGAAACTGTTCGGTTGCTTCTGTTTTGACCTCGATCCAGAAACAGAGAATGTAAGCTTTATGCCGACAAGTTAAAATGGAGTAAAAATTTCAAGATTTGAGTTATTTTGTCAAAATTTGACGGAAAGTCCTCAAAAGTTAATCAGGTAATTTTCTTCTCAGCCCCAACCAGTATACCAAATATAAAGGCTCTAGCTCAAATACTTTTTGAGATATCGTGCACACAAGATTTTCAAATTTTGTTTTCAAAGGGACATAACTCAGAAAAGGGGCATAACTCAGACATGAAAAAAATATGGGTCAACTATTTTTTCATAAGGAATCTGTATACTAAAATTCAAAACCCTAGCATGCAGCGTTCAAAAGTTTCAATTTTCACCGAAAAGTCGAAAAATCAATCGATTTTTCAAAATTCCGTATTTTTGTCAAAATTTTACAGAATATTCTCAAAAGTTAATCAGGTCATCTACTTCTCAGCCCCAACCAGTATACTAAATATGAATGCTCTAGCTTAAATACTTTTTGAGATATCTTGCACACAAGATTTTAAAATTTTGTATTCAAAGGGACATAACTCAGAAAAGGGACATAACACGGACATGAAAAAAAATACGGGTCAACTATTTTTTTATGAGGAATGTGCATATGAAATTTCGAAACCCTAGCATTCACTGTTTAAAAGTTTCAAATTTCACTGAAAAACTGAAAAAATAATCAAAATTTCAAATTTCCGTAATTTTGTCAAAATTTGAGGTAAAGTTTTCAAAAGTTAATCAGGTGATCTACTCCTCAAACCCAACCAATATACCAAATATGAAGGCTCTAGCTTAAATACTTGTTGAGATATCTTGCACACAAGATTTTCAAATTTTGTTTTCAAAGGGACATAACTCAGAAAAGGGGCATAACTCGGACATGAAAAAAATACGGGTCAACTATTTTTTCATGAGGAATGTGCATATGAAATTTCAAAACCCTAACATTCACCGTTCAAAAGTTAACAGACGCACCCACCCACACACACACACAGACACACAGACAAGCCGAAAGCAATATGCCCTTCCAACTTTTTCAAAGTTGGGGGCATAAAAATCTTCTTCTCCGAAACCACAAGGCCCAGAGCTTTCATATTTTGTGTGTAGCAATGTATAATGGTCCTCTTTATAAATCCTGCCTACCGTGCCCCTGGGGTTCATACGGGCCCCGCCCCGGGGGTGTCATGGGAAAAACATAAAAAAACTAGAAATGCGTGTTTGTAAAACACTATGCCCCCAACTGTATGCTTGTCCCTAAACCAGCAGCCTGTATGATTCATTTATTTCATTTGAATGATGTGAAATTTAATTTCCTAAAGCTGTTCGGTTGCCTGTGTTTTTGACCTCGATCCAGAAACAGAATGTAAACTTTTTGCATACAAGTTAGAAATGGAGTAAAAATTTCAAAATGGAGTTTTGTCAAAATTTGACGAAAAGTCCTAAAAAATTAATCAGGTGATCTTCTTCTCAGCCCCAACCAGTAAACCAAATATGAAGGCTCTAGCTTAAATACTTTTTCAGATATCTTGCACACAAGATTTTCAAATTTTGTTTTAAAAGGGGCATAACTCCAAAAAGGCGCATAACTTGAACATGAAAAAAATACGGGTCAACTATTTTTTCATGAGGAATTTGTATATGAAATTTTAAAACCCTAACATTCACTGTTCAAAAGTTTCAAATTTCACCGAAAAGTGGAAAAATCAATCAAAATTTCAAAATTCCGTATTTTTGTCAAAATTTGATGGAAAGTTCTCAAAAGTTGATCAGGTCATCTACTCATCAGCCCCAACCAGTATACCAAATATGAAGGCTCTAGCTTAAATACTTTTTCAGATATCTTTCACACAATATTTTCAATTTTTTTTTTCAAAGGGACATAACTCATAAAAGGGGCATAACTTGGACATGAAAAAAATATGGGTCAACTATTTTTTTATGAGGAATCTGTATATGAAATTTCAAAACCCTAGCATTCACCGTTCAAAAGTTTCAAATTTCACCGAAAAGTAGAAAAATCAATCAAAATTTCAAAATTCCGTATTTTTGTCAAAATTTGACGGAAAGTTCTCAAAAGTTAATCAGGTCATCTACTCATCAGCCCCAACCAGTATACCAAATATGAAGGCTCTAGCTTAAATACTTTTCGAGATATCTTGCACACAAGATTTTCAAATTTTATTTTCAAAGGGAAATAACTCAGAAAAGGGGCATAACTCAGACAAGAAAAAAAATACGGGTCAACTATTTTTTCATGAGGAATCTGTATATGAAATTTCAAAACCCTAGCATTCACCGTTCAAAAGTTTCAAATTTCACCGAAAAGTGGAAAAATCAATCAAAATTTCAAAATTCTGTATTTTTGTCAAAATTTGACGGAAAGTTCTCAAAAGTTGATCAGGTCATCTACTCATCAGCCCCAACCAGTATGCCAAATATGAAGGCTCTAGCTTAAATACTTTTCGAGATATCTTGCACACAAGATTTTCAAATTTTGTTTTCAAAGGGAAATAACTCAGAAAAGGGGCATAACTCACACAAGAAAAAAAATACGGGTCAACTATTTTTTCATGAGGAATCTGTATATGAAATTTCAAAACCCTGGCATTCACCGTTCAAAAGTTTCAAATTTCACCGAAAAGTGGAAAAATCAATCAAAATTTCAAAATTCCGTATTTTTGTCAAAATTTGACGGAAAGTTCTCAAAAGTTGATCAGGTCATCTACTCATCAGCCCCAACCAGTATACCAAATATGAAGGCTCTAGCTTAAATACTTTTTCAGATATCTTGCACACAAGATTTTCAAATTTTGTTTTCAAAGGGAAATAACTCAGAAAAGGGGCATAACTCAGACAAGAAAAAAAATACGGGTCAACTATTTTTTCATGAGGAATACACACATGAAATTTCAAATCCCTAACATTCACCATTCAAAAGTTAACAGACGTACACACAGACAGACAGACAGACAAGCCGAAAGCAATATGCCCTTCCAACTTTTTCAAAGTTGGGGGCATAAATATCTTCTTCTCCAAAACCACAAGGCCCAAAGCTTTCATATTTTGTATGTAGCAATGTTTAGTGGTCCTCTATATAAATCCTGCCAATCATGCCCCTGGGGTCAAAAATGGCCCCGCCCCGGGGGTCATTAGCTCCCATAGACTTACAACGGGAAAAACATAAAAAAAATCTTCTTCTCCGAAACCACAAGACCCAGAGCTTTCATATTTTGTGTGTAGCAATGTATAGTGGTCCTCTTTATAAATCCTGCCAACCGTGCCCCTGGGGTCCATACGGGCCCCGCCCCGGGGGGTCATGGGCAAAACATAAAAAAAATCTTCTTTTCCGAAACCACAAGGCCCAGAGCTTTCATATTTTGTTTATAGCAATATAATTATAGTGTTCCTCTTTATAAATCCTGCCAACCGTGCTGCTGGGGTCCATACGGGCCCCGCCATGGAGGTGTCATGGGAAAAACTTTAAAAAATCTTCTTCTCCGAAACCACAAGGCCCAGAGCTTTCATATTTTGTGTGTAGCAATGTATAATGGTCCTCTTTATAAATCCTGCCTACCGTGCCGCTGGGGTCCATACGGGCCCCGCCCCGGAGGTGTCGTAGGAAAAACATCTTCTTCTCCGAAACCACAAGGCCCAAAGCTTTCATATTTTGTATGTAGCAATGTGTAGTGGTCCTCTTTATAAATCCTGCCAATCATGCCCCTGGGGTCAAAAATGGCCCCGCCCCAGGGGTCATTAGCTGCCATAGACTTACAATGGGAAAAACATAAAAAAATCTTCTTCTGTGAAACCACATGGCCCAGAGCTTTCATATTTTGTCAGTAGCAATGTATAGTGGTCCTCTTTATAAATCCTGCCAACCGTGCCCCTGGGGTCCATACGGGCCCCGCCATGGAGGCGTCATGGGAAAATTTTTTAAAAAATCTTCTTCTCCGAAACCACAAGGCCCAGAGCTTTCATATTTTGTGTGTAGCAATGTATAATGGTCCTCTTTATAAATCCTGCCTACCGTGCCGCTGGGGTCCATACGGGCCCCGCCCCGGGGGTGTCGTAGGAAAAACATCTTCTTCTCCGAAACCACAAGGCCCAAAGCTTTCATATTTTGTATGTAGCAATGTGTAGTGGTCCTCTTTATAAATCCTGCCAATCATGCCCCTGGGGTCAAAAATGGCCCCGCCCCGGGGGTCATTAACTGCCATAGACTTACAATGGGAAAAACATAAAAAAAAATCATCTTCTCCGAAACCACATGGCCCAGAGCTTTCATATTTTGTCAGTAGCAATGTATAGTGGACCTCTTTATAAATCCTGCCAACCGTGCCCCTGGGGACCATACGGGCCCCGCCATGGGGGCGTCAGGGGAAAAACATAAAAAAAAATCTTTTTCTCCGAAACCACACGGCCCAGAGCTTTCATATTTTGTTTGTAGCAATGTATAGTGTTCCTCTTTATAAATCCTGCCAACCGTGCCCCTGGGGTCCATACGGGCCCCACCCCGGGGGCGTCATGGGAAAAACTTTAAAAAATCTTCTCAGAAACCACAAGGCCCAAAGCTTTCATATTTTGTTTTTAGCAATGTATAGTGGTCCTCTTTATAAATCCTGCCAACTGTGCCCCTGGGGTCCATACGGGCCCCGCCCCGGGGGCGTCATGGGAAAAACATAAAAAACCTTCTTCTCCGAAACCATTTGGCCCAGAGCTTTCATATGTTGTTAGGACCAATGTATAATCCTCTCCTTTATAAATGCTGCCAACGGTGCCCCTGGGGTCCATACAGGCCACGCCCCAGGCATGTCATTATCTACCATAGACTTATAATGGAAATGTATGAAAAAATCTTCTCTGCAACAGCATGACACAAAGCTTATATATTTGATATACAACATTGTCATGTGGAGCTCTACATAAATCCTGCCAATCTTGCCCCTGGGGTCAAATATGGCCCCACCCCGGGGGTCATTATAGGACCCTGACCTTGTTAGATGATTTTTTTCATGTGAACCAAAATGGCAGAAAAGAGGATACACAATCCAGACAAGAGCTCTTCTGCTGATGTAAGTAGGGTTTCAAGGTCACATGACCAAGATGGCCACCATACCCACATTTGGTAAAAAACCCAATTACTTTGTCCAGTGACTGTACTTGTTGACTCTCAGGTGAGCGATCGTTGCCCCTGGGCTACTTGTTTGTATTCAGGGATCGTGGTTTCCATCCAGGGCCCCATACAGCCCTTCGGATAACATTTTCAGCATGCTCTATCTCCATATGACATAACATGTCAATAGGACGTAAAAGCAAAATTAATCACAGTTTTGGGTTGGGAATGGGATAGTAAAGGGTATGAGCACAACAAACATGTTTATATACAGAATGCTAAAAAGATTCTCAATTCTTACGACTTTGGGTGACCGTATTTTTTGAGGAGGAGTAGATCTATATATAGTAAAACATACGGTTTGCCATTAGTTTTCAAAAGACACCGTATAAGAACAGTTAGTGCAACATTATATTCCTACTGACCATGTAATTTTGTTTTGACCACAAAACCTGTCTCTTTAACCAGCCAAAGACCCTACGAAGTCAACGTAACGAAGATTGAACGAGGGCAGTGCAACTCTACCGAGTGTTGTCCTAGATATGTGATGTCATCCGATACGTGCGTGCCTGGTAAGCTATTGTTAATAATCCATTGAGGCGGCCCCCGTGGCCGAGCGGTTAAGAGCGCTGTTTCTTAATCACTCGATCATCTCACCGCTGTGTCTGGTGTGGGTTCGAGCCCCGCTCTGGCCACATGTGAGACAAGCCAAGTTTTGCTTGTGGGTGTGTCAGGTGTTATTTCTTGGTTCTCTCGTTTCGCCCCGCCTACTGATTGGTCCGTCTCATATGAGCTGAAATAATCTTGAAAGGGACGTAAAACTGAATTAAAAAATAATAATAATAAAAAAAATAATCCATTGAAGAGTAAAGGCGACATTGTACATAATAAAACAAAATAGGGGAGTACCAGTCATATAATGCTTACTTACATGTACCTAGAAAAATATTCAATTTCCCGTCGCAATAACTACGATAGACCCTACCTTTGACTATTCTGGAAGTCCCCCACTTTCTCCCCAAATCATACACAACTATCAAGTTTCATACTGCAGCAAGCTGTCCTGTCCTGGATCTTACAGAGAAAATCGGAAAAGTCCAAATACATAATTTAGTTGACATGGAAAGAATGTTGTGTGTCTTTTTTTTTCATTCCGTACATTATAAGCTGTTGTATGTTTACCATATTACGGGACTTATCGTGAAAACTATTATGGCAGTCATTCTACAGTTTAAAAAATACCCACATACCTTAAGTAGATAAAATAAATGGTGTATTACTTTTATCCTGAAGTATACACTCATCCATCATGTACATTGTAGGTTGCACTAATGGAACATACGGCGAAAACTGTAACCTGACCTGTACCTGTCCAAAAATGGCCCATCAGCAGTGTGATAAAGACACGGGAAATTGCACGTGCTTACCAGGGCTTATGGGCAGCAACTGCTCTGAACGTAAGTTACATGTAGCTTTTTAGCAATATAAGGATATGGCGAGTGCAACGACAAGGAATCTTTGTTTTGGTCTAGTAGCTTTTTACGAAAACACGCCTTTGTGCTATACAGAGATTTTTCAGCTGTAAAAACGGAAAATTTCAATGATTTAAGCTCAAAACATTGGTTGTGGGTACACGTTAGAACAGCCTCGCCGAGGCGATTCTTACAAGTACCCACAATATATCTTTTGGTTGAAAAAAATAAAATAAAAATGCATTACATGGACATGTTTTCGCGATGTGATATTTTGGTGTGGACATGTAGAAGGCATTCAATTGTATCCTGCATGCGAGCCAACCCTTGTATAGATTCAACTTGCCCGCTGGAATTTGTGTGTCGGACACCGGGTCGAGGTCAGGTCCGTTGATCCCCACTGGCGCCCAGTAGTGTCCTTGGGCAAGGCACACTAATTTTACTCCCCGTAGTTGGACATGAACAATTTGTTTCAAAAATTATGTGGACTTTTTTTGATAACTTTTAATTATACCACTCGATTCTACTCAAACTTACCATGCAGGTGTTCCCATGTAATATGCAGCAGTCTATAAAATTTCATCTCAAACCCTTCATCCGTTGCAAAATGATAGCGAAATGAAAACACCCACTTTCGCCATCATGGAGCAGTCCGATGACGTTGACCAGTGACGTCGACGCAAGAACAGCGATTTTAAACCACAAAATATGCTTTTTGAGGCTACTGATTTTCACATTTTTACTGCCCAAAGTATGTTAAAATCTGTCCACTACAGGTTATTACCAATCCATGTATAAAACAATACTGCATTACCTTGATTTGAGGATAAATTTAGACTTGGATATTGATGTTGATTTTGTTATGCAGTGTGTTCATTTGCAATGTATCTTATCAAGGGGCAGTTAAAGAAAAAAATGTATTTGTTTCAAACGGGAATAGTATAAAATTGCCGTTTGAACTTTGTTGCACGAAGTTCAGATGTCGCTTAAACATTCTGAAAAAGCAAACATGTAGACCTATAAAACAAAACAACGTAGGTGCACAACCGGTCCACCGTAATGTTTGAGCAAGCATAAATTGTTTTGTTACGGATTCATTGCTCTCACGTATACCGAATATCCCTTGCGAATCCTAAAATTTGAAATTCGCGCTGAAATTACCGAATATGATGCGAATGGACGGGGCGGGGCTTGCACAAAACGATGTCTTTGCGAAAACGTTAAGAATGCTTGCGGATCCTTACAAATTTCTTAAGAATGTTGCGATAGATTGCCATGCTCACTACCGAATTCTTGAAAATGCCTTACGAATGTTCCGAACGCTTACAAATGCCGTTACAAATAATACGAACGTCTTGCAAACACCTTACAAATGAAGCGAATGTGTAGCGAATGCTTGCCGAATTCTTTTGATTTTTTATTCATTCGCAAACATTGTAGCCAATAATATTGTAGCGAGCTCGAGCTATTCGCGTTCTGATTGATGCTGTTTTCGTTGTGTAATTTACCGTCAAAGTTGTTATTGTCATTAGTTTTCGCGGTTCGCTTCGCCTCACCTGTATTTTGAGCTGGTATTTTTGTGTATTTTGTCCGATTCGCGTCGAGTTAGCCATTGGCACTTCATCGGTCGATCGATTCTATGTTTATGCAATTGTCCCTTCGTCGTTTTGTTTCGTTTTCCATTTATTTTCGCTGGAAATCGCGGTTGAACTTGCTTTGCGTAATTGACAGATTGTTTTACTTTCGGTTTCGAGTGCGCATCGTTCTGCGCCGACCTCAAATGCGACGCCTTCCGGGTCAAGACCTGTCATGTGACCTGGTCAACTCGACCAGGCGACTCGTTGAACTGCGTCGCCTGTGACCTTCCGGTGAGTCGCGACCAGGCGACTCGCCCCGCCCCTTTAGGTCGTGTTCATATAAATAGCGCGAGGGCGACCAGTTTTGGTGGGTTGTGTCTCCAGCTTTCGTCTGTGGTGGTCATTCATTCTACGTTTTGTGTTATGGAAATTACTTAAAATCACTTTATGCTTTAGTTGGACAACATTTGAGGAAAGTTATACTGAAATTCATACTGGCGAGAGACTTTACATTAATAATCATTACATTTCGTGGATTTTGTGCTTTAAATCTCGATCGTTG
Organism: Rugalucina vietnamica; assembly: GCA_964017185.1. NCBI lineage: Eukaryota > Metazoa > Mollusca > Bivalvia > Lucinida > Lucinidae > Rugalucina > Rugalucina vietnamica. The sequence goes on along the minus strand of OZ024878.1, from coordinate 25,089,166 downwards.
TGACATTAAGCTAGCGAGGTTACCCCACCCACTTAATGAAGCCACACTACTCTACCCTGAGGATTCATTGAATAGTATCAGGGACCTATAGCCACGGATTTGCTGTAGTTTATGTAATTCACACCAACAAGGAACCTTATTCTAGTTTTCTGATTAAACCAAGATTTATTTGAAATCATTCTCAGTGTTTATTAATGTACCAGAAACATGGACAACCTTTATCCCCATACCACCCCGGCCCAAAGGTTGTTACACTGGTGGCAGCGGTGCAGATTTCGATTAGATTCCAGTTCCGAGAGCTCGGCAGGAATTTTCTGGTACAGACATTCGGCTACCATTATGTTGAAAGTGATATCAAATTCTGAGTATGGGGTGTGCTGTGTAAAAATCTAATTGGTTAAGAAAACTGTGTACCATTTCCATGGTATTCTTAAAATTGATCATAAACCTAGAAGATACTTCTAAAGTGATGGGAACCCCCTGTTGTAAGAAAAGAAAAAAAAAAAAAAACCTGGGAGCTTCACAATCAAAAAAAAAATTGTATCATGTTTACGAATTTCAGATGTGAATTAACAGTTGAGATGTTGAACCCAGATGATATGACATTACCAGTCATAGAAGATACCTTAACGGTTACAGAAGATGAACAAGTATAGTTATCAATAGGATTTGGGTTCACATGTAAACAAGAAACGTACACACATATATTCACATTTTGTTTAGTCCCAGGTCAAGGTTGGAGACACAACCCACTGCCAGTCAGCCAACTCTTCTAGGGCACCAGAAGTTAAAAAACAAAAGCCAGGTCTTGTCTTGTTGTGAATTCTGCCAGTGAAGGCACACCTATCATGATTGGTTATGCTTATTTATTAAATTTGTATATAAAGGGGAGAGAACTTCCTTTGTTGAAAGGGGAACAACAAATCAACCAAAACTTGATGTTTTACTCTTGGAGCCATATGGAGGTAGATGATAGCCTATGGGGGCTGGGTCACCATAAAGTGGTGAAGTTATTTTTATTTTATACACTCGTGGCTGTAGAGGGTAGCCAAGTTCCGGGAGGGATCCCTACATCGGATGGGCGTAGCGCTACCCATGGAACCGACACGGTAGAGGATATAGGCCGGCAGGCAGAGACCCAGGCTACAGCGAGTGTGGAGAGTGGATACGGGCTCGGACTCGAAGAGGTAGAGGATAGCCGCGGGCGGCAAGGGAGATCCCTACAGCGAGTTGGGGAGGAGCCGATTTATTTTATGTAGGTTGTACAGGATTGGTACAACAGGTGTGATTTTGGTTTATTTATTTGGGCTCTAAGAGGTGGATTACATCTTATATCCTTTTATTCAAGACTATCAATCCAGACAACAATGAGAAATGGTCAAAGGGAGACAATCCAATTATGTTTAATTGAAAAGTTGAAAAAGAGTGAAATTTCCTTCGTTGAAAGTAATCCAGACTGGAGGAACACCTATGATGTGTGTCCTACCGAATGTGAGATGCAGAAAGATCCCAGCTGCAATGTCAATAAGTCGTTTGGGGTAGCATCGATAGAAGTTAAGAATGGGGTTCAATGCGCAAGGACTCAAATTCTTCTAAGTGTGAAATGGATTGGGTTATAAAAATGGGTATGTGAGAGGTACTCATTGTTTTGTCGCAAGTGGTAGCAGAGGTTCAAGCAGATTGAGGTATGTTAGTCCTGTGTAATTGGATGCTACAAATTAAACAGGTGGGATAAAATTTTACCTTTAAACAAAGGATGCATTTTTATTGGGCTAATGAGGGTATATCTGGTCCTTTTATCGTGGAAGATGCCCATTCTATTTTACGCCAGAAGTTGCTCATATGAGTTTGTCTATCCAAGATGTTAATTTTCTGAAGAAGTACTACTCCAGAGGATGCCCACCAGACGAGGGTAAAGAATGTATGGTATGCCAAGGTTCCCTCCTGGGTCCCTTCATCTTCAGCAATTTAATATGTGACTTGTGAAATAAGTGACATTAAATTTTGTTAATAATTTAGCAATATTCTGGACCCAAGTGTCATTATAGGTGATACACAGAATGACAATTTGCTGTGATCATTAATTTTATAAATAATTCAGGTTGGGTGTCACATGTTGAAATGACTAGAACAGTATATGAAATAATTTCAAGGACAGGATTAAAGGTAAAACTTTTAAGATCATTAGATGTGCAAGGACAGTATCTGTAGGTTGGTAAAGTGTTCAGATTTAGATGTGGCTGAAATTGTACGGACATAGCATTTCTGAGTATAAAGCGTTTTTTATGAATGAATGAAATGTGATCAATAGCAAGCATGGGTCTGATTTTCCCAGCAGCACTGGACTGACCGCTAAGTGGTGCTCGGTGAATCGGATCATACATTTATGTCATTTTCTTATTTCGACTGGTGTTAATGTGACACAAACTAGAAAATTTTCTTATGATACCATAATGTACTGACAAATTCAACTTTTATTGTGAAATCACAAGTTAATACCGAGGCTTGGTTAGTCCCACATCCCAAAATTAATTTAACTTGTATCCCAAAATAAATTCCAATATCCCATACCCCAAAATTCCTGAATATCCCATATCAAAAAAAAAAAAAAAAAAAAAAAGCCCCAATATCCCTTAAAAAATAGGCCAATATCCTGTATCCCAAAATACCCTTATAAACCTCAATACCCATGGCATTGTGTATGTTTAAAAACTACAGTTTGAATGCATTTATGTCTGTTTTTTTATTATGCATTGTAAAACGAGCTGAAATAATGCTGGTCTTATCAAAATTGAATTTTTCATCAATGTCAATCTCAAATTCAATTATATGTGACATAGAAATTATTTATTATAGACATTTATGCATTTCTATTCAAATGAGAATTGTTCATGTTCAGAGTTTTCTGTAATATAAAGTCAGTGATTTTGTGACGAAAAAGAAAACAGGAAGTCAAGATCAGTGTTTTGCAACTTGTCTTATTATTCGTGGCTATCGGTCTATTAGAAAATCATCAGCATGATCTATATGTACTTGTATTATGATTGTTTTGAGTAGTATTAATTGACATACATGTGTATAAGTGTAAAATTATTTTTTATTGAAATCAGCATGATTACTTAATTTTTGCATCAAGCTTAAAGATTGTGATTTATTTATTATTTTATCTCGTGTCGAGAATGTCTCTTTATCATATTTGCTTATTTAAAATGTAGCTATTGTAACATTTTGTTAGAATTCAAGTTATTTGCCTGAAAGACTGTATGTATATCAATTGGATGAGCTTATTGTCAGATCCTATCATGTACATGACTGTCATTGCAATATCGTATATGTTGTGTGGTGTTGTAATTATTGAATAAGTAATAGCATTATCTTAGGAGCAATTTGATTGAGTGTACTTTTGTTAATCTAAACAAACTGAGACCATTTCTTTTGTAAAATTACTGTGTTTCACTGTTTATGACATTTTCTTGAAAATGTAGTTTGTGTACATTATTTAAAGTTCGGGACGAACTTTGTCCGAGGGGGGAGTAGTGTAGCGAGCTCGAGCTATTCGCGTTCTGATTGATGCTGTTTTCGTTGTGTAATTTACCGTCAAAGTTGTTATTGTCATTAGTTTTCGCGGTTCGCTTCGCCTCACCTGTATTTTGAGCTGGTATTTTTGTGTATTTTGTCCGATTCGCGTCGAGTTAGCCATTGGCACTTCATCGGTCGATCGATTCTATGTTTATGCAATTGTCCCTTCGTCGTTTTGTTTCGTTTTCCATTTATTTTCGCTGGAAATCGCGGTTGAACTTGCTTTGCGTAATTGACAGATTGTTTTACTTTCGGTTTCGAGTGCGCATCGTTCTGCGCCGACCTCAAATGCGACGCCTTCCGGGTCAAGACCTGTCATGTGACCTGGTCAACTCGACCAGGCGACTCGTTGAACTGCGTCGCCTGTGACCTTCCGGTGAGTCGCGACCAGGCGACTCGCCCCGCCCCTTTAGGTCGTGTTCATATAAATAGCGCGAGGGCGACCAGTTTTGGTGGGTTGTGTCTCCAGCTTTCGTCTGTGGTGGTCATTCATTCTACGTTTTGTGTTATGGAAATTACTTAAAATCACTTTATGCTTTAGTTGGACAACATTTGAGGAAAGTTATACTGAAATTCATACTGGCGAGAGACTTTACATTAATAATCATTACATTTCGTGGATTTTGTGCTTTAAATCTCGATCGTTGTGACATTAAGCTAGCGAGGTTACCCCACCCACTTAATGAAGCCACACTACTCTACCCTGAGGATTCATTGAATAGTATCAGGGACCTATAGCCACGGATTTGCTGTAGTTTATGTAATTCACACCAACAAGGAACCTTATTCTAGTTTTCTGATTAAACCAAGATTTATTTGAAATCATTCTCAGTGTTTATTAATGTACCAGAAACATGGACAACCTTTATCCCCATACCACCCCGGCCCAAAGGTTGTTACAATATCAATGTAAAACGAATTCACCCACAATGCCATGGGGCATGAAAAATATGTCATTATTGGTCCAAGTCTACTCTTGAAACACACACCACTTTGTCGTTTCTCTCAAATTGCGATTTACACAATAAAAAAGATAATTTTACTGGGCAAATGAAAATTTCACGGGACTTTAATTAGTCTGTCATACATTGATGGATAGCTTAAAGCCAAACACCATAAATAATGGTCTTTACTTGAAGGATATGGCCAGAATAAATAAACTATGCTAAAAACTGAGTCTTGAATGTGAAAATTTTGCGATTCACTAGCGATTCTTTACGGACATCAAAACTTAATAGAATTTACGGAGTGGCTATTACCAGTCAACTGTCAGTAGCCAAAAAACGTTAAAATGGCTATTACCAGTCAACTGTCACTAGCCAAAAAACGTTAAAATGGCTATTACCAGTCAACTGTCACTAGCCAAAAAACGTTAAAATGGCTATTTACAGTCAAGTTCAAAAATAATGATTTACTTAGAATGTGGTAACATGTTTCTGACAAACTTGGGACTGAAACTATGTTTTGAACATTAGATCTAAGCCGTATTTGTATTTTTAATATTTTATCTTATTATATGAACTTCTTGGGAATGCATTGCCTAACAATGCAATACAATCTTTATATATATTAGTTATGATATTTACGTTGCTCTTGTTTCGTTGGTCGCGTGTTTAGGACCAAGCAACATTGACTTTCATAATGAGGCGTTGAAATGGCTATTTACAGACTTGAAATTTGATTTTTGCTTGAGAAGTGTTCTATCTTTTGGCTCTTATTTTCTTTTACCATTAAAATAATGTGACAAATTAATTCAGCTTCTAATGACGGAACCCGGCCAGTCCTCATGGATTTCGGCTAAACTCAAGTCAGATGACGGACAGGCTGAAATTCGAATTAATGTTTATCATTTGAATAAATACATTGCTAACCACGGTTAATAGCTGATCTCATGCCCGGGTGTTCTGCTATACCAACCACACGATTCCTGTATAAACCTTTCGGAGATAACCAGCAATTAGATCACGAATTGGCAGCAACTCGTATTGCAAAGCAGGACAATACAATCACGGTGAAGCGTCAGTTCCCAGTCAATGCTACTAATATTTGTTTCGACAAATATGAACAAGCATGCCTGATTTGTGTTGGTTATATTCAAGCACGAACGTGTGGATAGTGCCTTCGCTGCTGGCATTTTTCGTAACTGGACGCTTACTTGTAGCATGTATAATGTGTCTCCATACCAGGACAACTTCGTATAATTTAGAAATAAGAAGGGAATATCTTTGAACCATTTTAAGAGTAGCATGTTCATGTAACACGGAAGTCAGTGTATTACGTAAACACCACAAAACTACGGTCACCGTGATAATAAACTTCCAAAGAAAACGGAATACGTAAAATAGGATTTTCAAATATTTTTCCTGTATCCTGTTAAATCATATACTTAAAAGCACTGCCTAGCTTGTTGTTAGTACTATTACCATGTGTTTTAAGACAGACCCTACTAGAATTTGTTTACTGTGAAAACTCGTGTCTTCTCTCTTTCTAAGTGCAAACATTTCAATATTCCAGAAATGATTTTTGCGTTCTGTGCATTGTCGCTGATGTAAATAATGCTTTAAAGTTTCAACACGAAACTTTGATTGGTTTCCAAGTTACAGAACAGACACATAATGCAAAATTATGACCTTCCATTTCAAAGCACCAAAGCTCCAAAAATATGCAATCCAGAATTACAAATCTTGTGTTCTGCAGGTCTTCTGACGTTGTCAATAATCCTGTGAAGTTTCATGAAGCACCATGTTGCTACAAATGATAACACAATTGGCATGTTAACCGCTCTGGTCCGATCCTGCCCAGGAAAAGTGGTTCATGTCAAACCATCTATATGTATAAAACTTTTGTGGCTTAGTTAGATGGGAAGAGGAAAAATGAATATACATTGTAAATATGTTCATAAACAAGTTTGCGCAATGTGCGGACATGGTAGTCAAGCGCGATCTCGGATTCGATGTCGAATCGGACACACTGCCTGCCGTTCAGGCATTTTCTCAATTTGGCAATACACATGCAAGCACACGCGCGCACATGTTATGACTATTTTACAGAAAAGTTGATGCGGTACTCATAAACGTTGCCAGCCAGTTCGCATGTTTTTTTCTCAGTCTACAATTGCAAAATTCTTATGCACATGTATATAATTGTACATGTATATAAACATGTACAATTAGTTTGAAATATAAATGAAAAAAAAAATACACTGTTGACTGTAAATAGACTCTTCCTAGAATTTAATGCTACAGAATCCTTGCAAATGGTTTGCGAGTGTTACAAATGTCTTGCAATCAATCCGAATTGTTTACGAATTCTTTACGAATATGTTAAGAATATGATTTCCTTGCGAATTTTAGGAGCATGTTCCTAATTTTCGCAACGACTCGAAATTTTCGCCGAATGCTTACAAATGCTACCGAATGCTTCCGAATTTCTAGCGATTAATACGAATTTGCTCAAAATTGCATTCGGAAGGGCATTCGCAAAGGAAATTCGGTATATGTGAGAGCAGTATAAGGACACATGCCAAGTTTGGTTGTGATCCGCAAACTAGTTTTGAAGAAAATGCAAAAGAAATGCCAAGCTTAACGTCATTTCTGGCGTGCTCCGTGATGGGGAGGGTGGGTTAAATAAATCCTTCACCAACTGCTAATAAAACACTTTTAATTATTTAACCAAACTTTCAGAATCTATTGGATCTAAGCTAGTTTATTGTCAGCTAAAATTTGAATATGTTTGTCTAAACCATTATCAAGCTATGAGAAAAGTCCACGTAATTTTTGATAACCCCTCGTATATAGTATTTACGTCAATTTTACAAGACCCATGCCAGTCAGATTCCATATATGACATATATGGCGTCCTTAAGATATTAAACACTTTCTCCGTTTCCAAAAAGCAAACATATGTGTGATATTTATTTACAGCTTGTCATCATGGTTACTATGGTGATGATTGTCGGCACAGC
>OZ024878.1:25059701-25081600 GCA_964017185.1 Rugalucina vietnamica | reverse complement strand
AAATCGCTAAAATAAAAGTCACACACAATTTACCGAACTTACAGTATAATTATATCTATACATGTTTCATGTGTTAGATCCTGTCAAGGATGGTACATGAAATTTGCTTGCATCGAAAAAAGTTAAAAAAAAAACAAAAAAAAAAAAAAAAAAAAAAAAACACACACACACACACAAAACGTTCTGGTTTATATGTTTTAGGGTAAGAAGTTACCAGTGACGATCGACAAGGACGAAGGGGAAGTAACTGATGAGGATGAAGGGGCCGAATCAGAGAAAAAGAAAAATAATAAAAAGGTAATTACCTCCCTTTGTCATACTGACCACTTGCTCTTTTTGCTCTTTTGCACTTTACCATTTTAACCACTTTACTATTTCTTTGCACTTGATTTTTATACATATATCTTATCTTTTAATAACATATATACTAACTGAAACCTTTCCTTTTAACGCTGCTTGCTTTAAACTAAAAATAGAAATTTATGCTTGAATGCAAGATAGCTAAAGCTTGCAAACAAAGTAGCAAAATTGATTGTCATATATGAAACAAGCATTCCATTATATTTCTTCATCAAAATACCATTAACGCATTAAAGCCTGTCCTGGCGTCCTTTTTGTGGGACATAGGCAAACAGTATAGCCCCAGATGTGACGCCTAAGAACGTGGCGTCCCATCTGGGGCTTATCTGTTTGCACAGAGAAATTTCATGGAAAATAGAGATAAAAAGTAAAAATCACTCCTAAGACTCCTAAAAATGAAAGTGGACTCGCCCAATTGATAATGATGGGAGAATCCATTTGTCAAATATGGGTTAAGCATTTGATTTCGAAGAGCAATATATTTTCCCGATTTTGTGAGGAAAACATAACAAAGGCATAGCTTATATAGTGCATAGATACTGTCTCGTAAAGTTGTGCATTTCCACTGTGAATCTAACCACAAGTGAAGATGTGTGATGAAGAAAAAACCAAAAAGAATTTTTTTTGTTTTGTAGAACTAATTTTTTACGATGATTTTAGTTTCACCAATGCCTATGTCAAACTGAGGACTCGAACTATAGACTGGTGAATACTTTATATCTGATCACCCTTTGTACTTTGTAATGTTACTTTGTCCTTTCCATTAGTCTTGTTTGAAGCATAAGAGAAACATACACATATACATGTACTTGTTTGTACCACAATTGAATAATCTCTGGTTCCAAAGTTGCCAAATTTGTGTTGAATTCTAGAACACATAAAATTCACTGAAGATGCTGTCCTAGCGTCTGATAATGGTTTTCCGCATATATTTTGCAGCTGGTTAAACCTAGATGAAGTATTTTCTTGGCTCAATTGGGCACAGAATCCCTATCCAAAATTCATTTTGGCCATTGAAACTTTATTTGCTGACCGATTTTCAAAATTTTTGCAGGTCCTATTAGGACAAACTAAGATCAAAATTTTGACATGAAAATAACTTTTCTGTCGTCCTCCAAGTAAAAATTTTCTGTGAAAACCCGTTATAATACAGCAGTCACACAGTAGCGTATAAGTGAAACGCGCGCTGGGAGTGTTGAAAAAAAAAGCAAAATTCCACATACGCCAGACGCACGTCCGAAACACGTTCAAAACTCGCTACAAGTGCGTTGGGTACGCTTGGTGTACGTCCCGAATAAGTTCCACGCGTGCTACAGGTGCGTTGAATACGCTCTGAATGCATTTGGCGCACGTTTGAAGCACGCCAGTGTACGTTCCATGCGCGTTCCGATTTTATTAGGTCATGCTTCAGTATCGCATGCTTAGCGAGTCTGGGACGTATCACAACCGTACTCCAAAACTTTGAGATTTTTTATACGTCCGGCACTCGCCTCAGTCACGCGCTAATGTGTGACTGCTAAAGCGAGTTAAAGGAACAAATTATTTTTTATACGTCCAAAGTCTTCAGCGTGTTGAGATCTTTCATACGCCCGGCGTGCGTTTGGGTTATACGCTACTGTGTGACTACTGTTTAAGAGGCATGTTTCTTAACTTTCGATCACCATGGAAAGGACAAAAGTAAAAATGTCTTGCATCATTCATTCCCCACCCCTACAATTTCATCATATTGTCTCAGAAATATGACAAAACCATCAAAAATACATGAGCTGTTGAATTAGAAAACCAACAATCTGCATATACAAAAACAAAGGTGCAGATCAGCTGTGCAGTAACTGCAGCCTGGGGTTCACATCACGATAACATGTCTGTGAAATATATACCCCTTGTACCCCACTTCTATATAGACAAACTGGAGTATGCAGGGGTATACCTACTTTTCTTATTTTTGCTCCAAAACATATATTGAGGTTTCTCATTTGAATCACCTCGCCGAGGCGATTCTAACATGTACCCACAATCTTCTATGTTTTGAGCATAAATAAGAAAAATATCAAAAACAGTTCTACTGAAAATTTTCAATTTTTACATATGAAAAAAAATTCTGTTTATAAATGGGCAAGTTTTAGTAATGAGTCCCCATGGGCTGTGTTCGTAAGCAAGACACAGAACCCAAGAAAACTACCTTGGGTTAGTACCCAGGAAAAGGGGACACCAGCTTGACATAACTGAAAAATGATGTTAAACCACACATGAAAACACAAAAATGGTTGGTTTTGTCATGATGTTGCTCATATGTTGTCATTTCTGATTGCATTTTCATTGTCAATGAAATGAATTGGTGAATTTAAGAAAGTAAGTTGTCTTAGAAACCAGGGCCTGAGATTATAAAACTTTTTTTCATGCTCAGCTCAGCTGAGACTAAAACTTATCAGTTGAATGAAAAACGTTTTATTACCTCGGGGCCTGGCTTGTAAACTGCTAAAGCCACACCTATTAAACAAGGAATCTTTAGTTTCATCCCAGACTCTCCAGTGTTTTGGTCTGGACTTTAAACCAAGTTATGTCTGTATGACAGAGAACTTATCTGTTGGTTTGAGCATAAAACTTTAGCCCTTTTCTGTGTAGGATCAGCTAGGACGCAAACATATTCTGTTTGATCAATATTTTTTCAATATCTTATGGAAGATGCATGGACTTGTTTCAAAGAATTTTTTTTTTCATATGCGAACATATGGTGATGATCAGAAATTGATCGACTCAGTATCAGAAGATAGATGTGTATACGAAATAGATGTGTAAATGAAATAACAGAATTTTTCAAAACAAACATTGTTTGATACTGTTAAATATGTATTTTCGTTTTGTATGATTGAAACCAGAGTGAAATGCTTGAAATTTTATGTTGGCTACCGTTTGTTGCATAGTTTTTCTGTATAGATGTATCAGAATTTGAGCCGCCCCATGGGAAAACCAACAATCTGCATAGGCGAAAACAAAGGCGCAGATCAGCTTCGCGGTAACCGCGAAGCTGATCAGCGCCTTTGTTTTCGCTACACGGATAGTACAATCCCTCTACTTCCTAAATCCGAAATTTCAAGCTTCTAGCCTGCTTCTGTAGCAGTGCAGGCCGGTTTGTGTTGGACCTGGTCGGAAACCACATTGTTGGTTTTCCCACGTGGCGGCTCATTTGTTTGTTATTGTTTCTGCTGCCTTGATTGATGAATCGAAAGACTTCAGTATGTCATGAAAACCCTTATGATGTCCTCCTTGGTTGCATAAGTTTGAAGCTTTGAGATTTTTTTGCTGTGTCTTTAGTTCTGGATATACTCTGAAAGTTACGAAGTTTGTTTGTTTTGTGGTTCAACGTCACAGTCAACAATTTTTCAGTCATGTTTTCACTGAAACAACGCTTTGTGGGTTTCAAAGTTGCAGAGTATGAACTGATCATAGCTGTATGACTTTATGCCTATTGTTTCAGTGTTTATTTCATTCCATTAGTTTTCAGTCAGGAAAACATGTCAGTGTAATATATACCCCCTTAAATCCACTTTTATTTAGCAATTCTTGGGTATGCGGGAGTATACCTATTTTTCTTATTTTTTATCCAAAACATAGATTGTGGGTACTCGTTAGAACCGCCTCGGCGAGGCGGTTCTAACATGTACCCACAATCTATGTTTTGAGCAAAAATAAGAAAAATATCAAAAATTTTCATCTGAAAATTATCGATTTTTGACCTGAAAAAATTACTGTATATCATATGGGCATGTTTTCGTAATGTCATGAAAACCCCTATGATGTCCTCCTTGGTTGCATAAGTTTGAAGCTTTGAGAATTTTTTGTTGTGTCTTTAGTTCTGGATATACTCTGAAAGTTACGAAGTTTGTTTGTTTTGTGGTTCAACGTCCCAGTCAACAATTTTTCAGTCATGTTTTCGCTGAAACAACGCTTTGTGGGTTTCTAAGTTGCAGAGTATTTACTGATCAGTATTAATAGCTGTATGACTTTATGCCTATTGTTTCAGTGTTTATTTTATTTCATTAGTTTTAATTTGTTTTACAATGAGATTTCTACCTGGACACAGGCTGTGTCTATCAACGCCTGATGCATTTTCATGCCTTTATTTCAAGCTGACTACATCAATGAGTCATAAACGTCTATACAAATAGGCAAATGTTTGTTTATTTCAGCCTTAAAAACAAATTGCAAATGCATTTATTAACTTCATGTCACATGACTGTAGGTATTTCATGTAGGTACACATAATTCAGCATCTGTTAAACCCCTAAGTACTGATATTCGTTAAATGAAAGTGCAGCTGCAACCTGGTCTAGAAATGGTGAAAGCCAAAGTTTACTTTTCAAGGGTTATGCACCAGTCATTTGTAACCCTACGGGGAAGGGTGGGGGATAGCCGGGCTAAAAAGCGGGGCAGTTACTTTTCGAGTTTCCCCACAGTGTAGGGAAAATGACAGGGTTTTGACATTAGGATCCTTACCCAAGGGAGATTTTCTGTTATGAAGGGCGGGGCAGAGAGCAAAGTTTGCCTCCTGGGGGTGGGGCTGATAGCAAGGCACTGAAAGCTGAAAAGTCATAATCCCAGCCCTTCCACGTAGGTGGGGGAGTGGTTACAAATGAGTGGTGCATTACTTTTGCAGTTGTATTTGTGACTTAAAGACCATATCTCAGATTCCCCTTGCCATGCACAATTAATATGATCTTTCTTCAATAAGGGACCGACCATTTGATATCCTGGGGGGGGCCTGGGTTTTTTCTCCTGACACTGGAATTTTTTTTCACTGACAAAGGGAAGCATGATTTTTTTTTTCTGTCAGCATTCAAAACCATTTATTTTTTTTCAAGTACCATTGAAACTGACTTTTTTTTTATTACCATAGAACACTATATATGTATAGGCTTTAATACAAGCTTTAAATAAGTGTCAATCTAAGTTGTCTGATATGATTAAAAAAAGATTTCCAGAGTTGACTGTATATAAGGATAACCCAGTGTCAAAACTGAAGACCGTCGGAGTTGACATGTTGTCTGATATCATTCTGAAACAGTATCCTCGTTCTTTTATGCTAGTCATTCTTTAAATGGCCAAAGACAAGAAAGCCAGAGAATTACAAATACTTTATTTAAAGTAAATTTTGATCATATATACGAGGGGCGATTGGAAAGTACGTAGCATGGTCCATTATTTCAGTAACGGATCGGCAAACCAATACATGTTTGGTACCATTTTAAACAACTATCTTTCCCCCACGTTCTCACACTAGTTTCACGAAGGTGACATGATGCAGGCAGGAAAAATATTATTGTAAACATGGGTACTGTTTGTATACTGGAAAAAGTGAAATTTCAATAAAATAGACAATTGATAATCATTTTCAAATTTAGCTGTGCATGGACACTATTTGATGGAATAAGATTATTTTACACCATTTTGTAGCCCATCATAAAGGCAATTTATTATGCAAGTCTTGAATGAATTTGCAAATTCTTATAACTTATTAACGAGACGGCAATATCTACGTCTCTTAGAATTCACTGCATTTTGTACATTATCTATGTCAAAACGCGCCCAAGCCACCGATTTTATATTGAAAATATAAAATCAGCATTTGTTTGAATTTATTTTAAGTTTAGTTTCATACCAAGCACTGTTTCCCTGCTTCGTAACAAGACAAACAAAAAATTATTCTGAGCATAACATATGGTAGATAACTGTTTAAATCTGTTCATGGGTATGGGTGATTTTAGCTAGGAGGAATAGTTTTGTTTGTATAAATTGAGAATTGTGGCAAATAGAACGGTAAGAAAGAATTGTGAGTTAAACCAATAACTAGAGTGATGACTGACAAGTTATCTTGAAGAAACTTCCTATTGTTTATAAGATATGAGGGGGTTAGTTACCCCACCCACTTCTTGAAAATAGGGGGTTGTGTCATTAAGATTCATTTTTATAGGAACAGTGTAAGATGAGACGAAATATTTGCATGACGAAATTCCCTTTGTGCAATGATCACAACGAATAACGCAGAAAATATACTCAGATGTCACAAATCTTGATGCAGTATGAGCCTTAATCTCAAAACATATAGGAAGAAAACATGCAAAAATGCTATGTTTTGAAACGGTACAGCTTTTATAGTAATCAATATTTTTCGCATCTAGTTATGCTAACAGTGCAAGCAATAACCGCAGAAGACATCTACAGAAATAGAATTCCGAGAGATACCGCTTATTTGTAATAATGTGATATCGAATTATTCCACTGACTTTCTGTTGATTTTTCTCAATATTTTTTTCGAAAATAACCGCCAGTATATAAACATGCCTTCATTTTGAGCGTGCGAGGCACGTGCATGACTAGTCGCTCTACAAAAATCAATGCACCATCTTGAAGAGGAGAAATTCTACTTTCTATATATGTATTACTTTAATATATTTAGCAACGCATTAAGAAATGACGATACCATACTACGTACTTTCCAATCGTCCCTCGTACATGTAATTTTGTCTGAGTACATGTACCATGGTATTGTGTTATTTCTGCCTTTAATCATACATAGATGGTGGGTATGCATACTTCATAGAACCAGATTTCACAATCAAAGTTTTGAGCAGAAAACGAAACTAACATTTTAACTTGAAAATGGTCATTTTTACAGCAGTAAAAAGCAGTATATCATAGGCATGTACATGTAAGCATATAAATTCTAAGCCAATGTACTTGTTGTTTCAATTCTGGTTTTGTCAAATTACAAACAATAAAACTGTTCATTTGTCAGTTGATTTGTGCAATCTATATACAATATGTTATATACAAGAATGGGTAGAAAAAATGGAAAGTTCTATGAAGTGAAAAATCAGCAACAAAAAACTGTCATCCGTTTCCGACCAAGTTTGACACAAAGGGTACAGCACACTGACAGAATATGGTTTAGAGGATTGAAAGTTTGGATTTATGAAGTAGAGTGTTTGCCAATTCTATGTAGCAAAAGTGTCCAAGAAGCAGATCTTAGACTTTGTTTAATTGCATTTGCTTTAACCAGGTTTTCTTATCATAGGCCATCATATTAAAGGCTCAACTGATTATAGACAACAAGATGGGAGAAGGTAGCCAAACTTATTCAGTATTATACAATCACCAGGGAATCTGGATAATATTCAGGCTATACTGTTTTATTGACATTTTATATTTAGTTTAATTCAAGTGAAACCATTTTTTTTTTATTCTGGAAGAGCCAGATTATTTTTTTTGTCTATAAATGAAAGCCAGATATTTTTTTTTCACTAGCCCAAAGCCAGGATATTTTTTTCTGGCATTTTTAAAGACAGATTATTTTTTTAAATAAAAACCCAGGCCCCCCCCAGAAAGTCAAATGGTCGGTCCCTAACCACAAATCACTGCAATAAAAGTATGATTAAGGTTTGAGCTAATCTCTCCTCCCATACGTTATAGGACAGTGTATTGAAGAAGCACAAGCTAGCCCGGGAGCTGTCCGACCTAGTCAACTACTGTGTCTCAACCAGATTTATAGACTTCCAGACTTCACTACAGAAACGTAAGTGTTTCATGTTTAACTTATGACATCAATAGGATAACTATAGGAATGAATTTTATTTTTGTTGATTTTATCGATGTGTAAACTCAGGCGAATCACTCACAAACTAAATAAAGCCCGAAGGGCTTTATGAAAAAGTTTGTGAGTGATTCGCCTGAGTTTACACATCGATAAAATCAACAAAAATAATAACTCATTCCTTATAATTCCAACTATGTCTCATTGAACTGCATTTGTCTACACTGATTTAAAGTTTTATAGCCAGCGGAAGGAAAATAGAGCAAAACGGATCTTCACGAGGCAGCCATCTTGAAAATTTCCAAAGCATTGGCCTAGAACTCCCTTCCCGCAACTAATAGAAGCTATAACTGGCTTGCTATAGGCCGACTGTAAAAGCGGGAGCCTTAAAACATCTTTCTGCCATTCATTATTGTTCTTCTGGGAGAAAATATCGCCGTCCGGACCGACTGAAAGACATGTCGACGTTGAACTGGGGCTCGGAACATTTGACATTCAAACGTCAAATTTCAACACACAACAAGAAGATTAAAACACTTACCGTATGATGTTCTGTTAGCAGAAAAAAACGCCCATGTTAGTAAAAATTCGAAATATTCATTTCGACGCCTTCAAAACGCGTTCATTCTTTGTTTTTATGACATTTAGATTTGGTGATGTCAAAGTTTCTTCTAAGGAACGTCACGTAATCACGTAACGTCGCGCCGTTTTTAAGGCGAAAACCGAGTATTCGTACGCATTGCTTTTATCGAAGTGTAAAGTCTTCCAAACAACCAATCAGAATGTAGGAAATTAGTAAAGTTGGAATTATTATAGCAATAATAGTGCATTTAAAGCAATAAGCATAGACTGTTGACAAGTTAGTATGAAGCTGCTTGAATAGAGGCCATATCTGTGTCACTGTGATTCAGTCATGCTACTCACCTTGTAAACCAGAAATCACAAGGTTGAACCTAATTCCGGTCTTCTGTGAGGTCCAATTTACTGTTGCATGGGACGTAAAACACAACACCAAAACTACTTTTCTTGAATATACAAGTACCAAATGCTTACTGGTGATAAGGTTTCATAACTGTCAGTGCAGGTATCTTTCATATTAATTTCATGGGAGCACGGTGGCGTGTTGGTAGAACATCAGACTCAGAATCGAAAGGTCCAGGGTTTGATCCCCACTAGCGGCACCATGTTGTGTCCTTGAGCAAGGGACATTAATGCCCCAGAGTACTGGTTTATACCCAGGAATCAGTGGCTCTATCCCAACATGACTGAACAGTTGTTGACTCGGATGTTAAACTTCAATACAAACAAGCAAAACAGATGTCTAATCTTTATTTTTAAAACTCTGTTTTCTAGAGGACTACTGGCAGATGTGTTCATTTAGTGAGTCTCAAGCCCTTAAACTTGCCATTAACTGCCCAGAAGAGTTTGTCAACCATAACAAGAAATTCCTGTCTCGAGTCTATCCTAACGGGATGAGGGTAGACTCCAGTAATTATAACCCTCAGGATCTGTGGAATTGTGGTTGCCAGTTAGGTAAGAATAAATTATGAAAACTTTCCCATGCAATGTCAGAGATTTTTAAAGGTGTAAAAATCGAAAAATTTCATCAGAAGAATTTTGCTTTTCCATATTTTTGCTCAAAACATAGATTGTGGGTACACGTTAGGACCGCTGTTCTAACGAGTACCCACAATCTATGTTTTGGAGCAAAAATAAGAAAAATAGGTCTACCCCAGTTTTGCTATATAAAAGTGGGGTTCAAGGGGGTATACATTACACTGGCATGTTTTTATGATGGTGACTCTAACATGACAACAAGAAATTCCTGTCTCGAGTCTACCCTAATGGGATGAAAGTTGACTGGAGTAATTATAATCCTCAGGATTTGTGGAATTGTTGTTGCCAGTTAGGTAAGAATAAATTATGAAAACTTTCCCATGCAATGTACAGAGATTTTTAGCTCACCTGAGCCGAAGGCTCACAGGTGAGCTTATAGTATACCCATGCTCCGGCGTCCGTCCGTCGTCCGTC
This sequence comes from Rugalucina vietnamica, assembly GCA_964017185.1. Lineage (NCBI taxonomy): Eukaryota > Metazoa > Mollusca > Bivalvia > Lucinida > Lucinidae > Rugalucina > Rugalucina vietnamica. The sequence continues at coordinate 25,071,618 of OZ024878.1, read as the reverse complement.
CGTCGTTCACAATTTCAAAGATCTTCTCCTCTGAAACCGCTTGGCCAATCAAAGCCAAACTTCATGTGGAGCATCCTTAGGAAGGGGGAACGAAAGTTTATATAAATGGTCCAGGTCACATGACCAAGATGGCCGCCATGGCTATAAATAGCAAAAACCTTTAAAAATCTTCTTCTCCAGAACCAGTGGCCCGATTTCCACGAAACTTGGTATGTAGCATCGGGGACGGGGGCCCATCATAGTTTATATAAATCATGACCGTAGGATGACCTTGACCTATTTTACGGCAAGGTCAACTTAGGTCACCAATGCATTTGAATGGGAAAAAATGGTAAAATGCTATTTAATGTGTAAAACTTACTGGGAATAGGCAAATGGACAGAAGATTAATGTTAATGGAAAATTTTAGCCCCTGGGGGGTTGTCTGCCCCTGCCCTGGGGCTATATACATGTATATGACCATTATATTCAAACATCTTCTTCTCTGAAACCGGTAGGCCAATTGAAGCCAAACTTCATGTGGCGCATCCTTGGGAAGGGGGAATGAAAGTTTATATAAATGGTCAAGGTCACATGACCAAGATGGCCGCCATGGCTATAAATAGCAAAAATGTTTAAAAATCTTCTTCTTCAGAACCAAAAGGCCTATGATTTTGAAACTTGGTGTGAATCATCTGGGAATGGAGCTCTACAAAGTTAATATAAATCATGACCCTGGGATGACCTTGACCTATTTTACGGCAAGGTCAACTTAGGTCTCCCATGCATTGGAATGGGAAAAAATAGGAAAATGTAATTAAATGGCTGAAAACTTGCTAGAAATGAGCAAATGGACAGAAGATTTATGTTTAAGAAAATATTTTGGGCCCAGGGGGTTGTCTGCCCCTGCCCCGGGGCTATATACATGTATATGACCATAATATTGAAACATCTTCTTCTCTGAAACCGCTAGGCCAATCAAAGCCAAACTTTTTGTGGAGCATCCTTAGGAAGGGGGAATGAAAGTTTGTATAACTGGTCAAGGTCACATGACCAAGATGGCCGCCATGGCTATAAATAGCAAAAACGTTTAAAAATCTTCTTCGTCAGAACCAGAAGGCCTATGATTTTGAAACTTGGTATGAAGCATTTGGGAATGGAGCTCTACAAAGTTTATATAAATCATGACCCTGGGGTGACCTTGACCTATTTTACGGCAAGGTCAACTTAGGTCGCCCATGCATTTGAATGGGGAAAAAATAGGAAAATGTCATGTAATGGCAGAAAACTTGCTAGGAATAAGCAAATGGACAGAAGATTTATGCTTATGAAAATGTTTTAGGCCCAGGGGTTGTCTGCCCCTGCCCCGGAGCTATATACATGACCATAATATTCAAACAGCTTTTTCTCAAAAACTGCTTAGCCAATCAAAGCCAAACTTTATGTGGAGCATCCTTAGGAAGAGGAAATGAAAGTTTATATAAATGGTCAAGGTCACATGACCAAGATGGCCACCATGGCTATAATAGCAAAATTTTTTAAAAATCTTCTTCTTCAGAACCAGAAGGCCTATGATTTTGAAACTTGGCATGAAGCATTAAAGAATGGAGGTCTACAAATGTATAAATCATGACCCTGGGATGACCTTGACCTATTTCACGGCAAGGTCAACTTAGATCGCCCATGCATTTGAATGGAGAAAATTGCTAAAATGTCATTTGAAGGACAAAACTTGCAGTTAATTGGCAAATGGACTGAATTTTTATGATTTGAAAAAGACATTGACTCCAGGAGTTATTCTGACCCTGCCCTAGGGTTATATACATGCATTGTACCATTCTAGTCTAACAAGTTTATTGGTACATGTATATATCTCAGGTCTCAGGTGAGCGTTTACAGGACCATTGGTCCTCTGGTTAAAGTTGTAAAAATCAAAAAATTTCATCAGAAAAAAAATGATATTTTCTATATTTTTGCTCAAAACATAGATTGTAGGTACACGTTAGAACCGCCTCTAATGAGTACCCACAATCTATGTTTTGGAGCAAAAATAAGAAAAATAGGTAAACCCCTGCATACCCCAGTTTTGCTATATAAGAGTGGGGTTCATGGGGTTAAACATTACACTGGCATGTTTTTATGATGGTGACTCTAACATGACAACAAGAAATTCCTGTCTCGAGTCTACCCTAATGGGATGAGAGTTGACTGGAGTAATTATAATCCTCAGGATTTGTGGAATTGTTGTTGCCAGTTAGGTAAGAATAAATTATGAAAACTTTCCCATGCAATGTACAGAGATTTTTAAAGTTGTAAAAATCAAAAAAATTCATCAGAAAAAAAATGATATTTTCTAGATTTTTGCTCAAAACATAGATTGTGGGTACACGTTAGAACCGCCTCACTGAGGCGGTTCTAATGAGTACCCACAATCTATGTTTTGGAGCAAAAATAAGAAAAATAGGTAAACCCCTGCATACCCCAGTTTTGCTATATAAGAGTGGGGTTCATGGGGTTAAACATTACACTGGCATGTTTTCATGATGGTGACTCTAACATGACAACAAGAAATTCCTGTCTCAGGTCTGTCCTAATGGGATGACAGTAGACTCCAGTAATTATAATCCTCAGGATCTTTGGAATTGTTATGGAGCAGTTCCGACACTTTACATCAGGAAAGCATGTCCATGAAATAAATACCCCCTTATACCCCACTTCTACAGAGAAAAACGGGGGTTTACAGGGGTATACCCATTCTCCTTACTTTTTATCCAAAACATAGATTGTAGGTACTCATTAGAACCACTTAGCCGAGGCCGTTCTAACGTATACCCACAATCAATGTTTTGAGACAAAATATTAAAAATATCAATTTTTTTCAATGAAATTTTCAACTGCTAAAAAAATCTCTGTATATTGAATGGGCATGTTTTCATAATGAAATCAAGGTTCCATCTCCAGAAATGAAGCTGGCTGTTGAGTGGGACGCAAAACTTCAATCACACTTACAATTTTAAATATTTGCATTTTTATTGTTATCGCCCTAGATGAAAGTATCTTTCTTGATGTTCTTCATTTCCCGATGAAAAACATTATGTCACGTGATCTAGAGGCCACGCCTATGGGCGAGGCGACGTCAAAACCCATCCAGTGACGTTGTTTGTTTACTCTTGTTGTCGTGACATTGGTCGCGTATCGCCATGACGTTAGGCGCGAAAATTTGACGTTTTGGCTGTTCCAAAATTACGTTTAGTCGGATTCGATGTAAAATAACATGAAAATGAACGGTGATATGCGCAATTAAAAATCTGATATTTGATTGATAATATAAAATGTAAATATAAGTATTGAAATTCAGATTTTAGCTTTCACTGGATGATGAAAAACATTAGCTGTTTTAATGTCTCCGAGAAGCCCTTCGGGCTTCACAGACATTAAAACAGCCTAATGTTTTTCATCATCCAGTGAAAGCTAAAATCTGAATTTCAATCCTTAAGTACTGACTATCCCAGCTTGACCTTATCTGTTTTCTATGAGAAACAAATCATGAAAACATGTCTGTGAAATGTAAGCCCCCATAAACCCCACTTTTATATAGTAAACCTGGGGTAAGCAGGGGAATACCTAATTTTTGCTCCAAAACTTATATTGTGGGTACTCGTTAGAACCCCCTTATCGAGGCGGTTCTAACTTGTACCCACAATCATGTTTTGAGCAAAAATAAGAAAATATCAAAATGTTTCTACCGAAAATTTTCATTTTTTACAACTTTAAAAATCTCTGTATATTGCATGGGCATGTTTTCGGTATGAATGAAAAAAGAAATCAAATTAAAAGATGCAAAGGTTTTGATACATACAGAATATTATAATTAAATGCTGGCCTTGTGAACTTCGAAATATCTTTGCAGTATTTGCAGTTCTGTCCAGACGTGACTGAAATGTTGTTGACTGGGATGTTAAACCTCAAAACAAATAAAACAAAATGTTTTTCGGTGGCATTGAATTACCAGACTCCAGGGTTAATGATGGACCTGTATAATGGCTGGTTTAACAAGAATGGTGGCTGTGGCTACGTTTTGAAATCAGCCATAATGCCAAGAATATGAGCTGCACCATTAGAAAATTTTTATTTTACCTATGCAAAAAACAAAGACGCAGATCAGATGTGCAGTAACTGCACAGCTGATCAGCGCCTTTGTTTTTGCTACTTGCCTAGAGCAATCCCTGTTCTTGTTCAGTATGACATTTCAAGTATCTTATCTTTTTTCTGTGACAGGCAGGTTGTCTGTCTTGGTCAGAAACCCCAAAGACCGGTTTTCTTGCGTTGTGGCTCATATAATAATCAAATGATGACCTTGTTAACTAAAAGAAAAAAACAACAACAACTTTGCTCTATTTACAGTGGCATTGAATTACCAGACTCCTGGGTTAATGATGGACCTGTATAACGGCTGGTTTAACAAGAATGGTGGCTGTGGCTACGTTTTGAAGCCGGCTATAATGAGAGAAGAGATAGCGTACTTCAGTGCCAATACTAAAGATGTGATTCCAGGTGTCTCTCCACAGATTCTTCATGTTAAGGTATGCAGACAGTTTAACTTCAGATCAGGCACAAGGCGGCACCATGTGGCCGAGTAGTTAATGTTGCTGATTTCATGAAATTCATTATACAAGCATCACAATGCTGTGTCCAGTGTGGGTCAGCCTTACGTTGGGCAAAGGACAAGCCAAATTTTTTGTTGTGGGATGTGTCAGGTGGTTTTTCCTTGGGTAATGCTTTTCCACCTTTTTACTGATTGACCCGTCTCATACGAGTGAAATAATGTTGAAAGGGATGTAAAACTGAATAAAGAAAATCGGTCCATGGAATTTTTCTGTTTAACATCTTTTGTGCAAAGTGCATTAGCATATATATAAATTGAGTTAAGTAATTGATATTTTTGTTAAAAGGCTGAATTTTTACCAATTTTAAACCCAAAGTGTTCAAATTAATCAACATACAAGCATGCCAGCTTGTTGCTCTTGTTTAACAACTGAAGGGTTCCTTAAATTTTCAGATTATCAGTGGTCAGTATTTTCCCAAGCCCAAGGGATCAGGTGCCCGAGGGGATGTTACTGACCCTTACGTTACCATAGAGATATTTGGTATACCGGCTGACTGTGCAGAGGAACGAACCAAGACGGTCCCGCATAATGGTAGGTCATACATTTTTTACCCTTTTCTATATTGAAAGTAAAAGACAGCTCAAAAAAGTTCCCATAATGTCCTGTTGTTCATACCGATTTCAACTCAGTTAAACCTCTGTGTCATTTGCCCTACCCAAATGGCTTCGAGTCATTAGCATGGCTGAATACATAGAAAGGCAAAAGTAGGTAATGATCAGGAAATGGCGCAATCAGAAAGAAATTCCCTCTCCAAAAACCGAGGGTAAAAACTAAATTAACAATCGGGTACTTATACTAAGAAAACATACCATAAGCTGAGTGAGCAGCTATTTTCCCAATAGGCGGCATCTCAGTTACCCAAACTTAACTAGAAATATGAAAATGTACATTAGTTGCAAACAGCACAAAAATTTGACACCAAAACATGTCTGCATCAAAGGATATTTGCTAATATGTGATGAGGCCTTTAAAAGAGTGATAACAGTCAATTTTTGGGTGTTCACATGATCATCAAATAGCAATTCATCATAATGAGATATTTGTTTTCAGGTTACAACCCAATATTTGATGAGAGTTTTGAGTTCCAAATTAACCTCCCTGAGCTGGCCTTGGTGAGGTTCTCCGTCCTGGACGATGATTATATCGGTGACGAGTTCATCGGACAATACACTATACCTTTTGAATGTATGCAAACTGGTAAGAAAAATGGCTTCTCTTTTGAGTCCTAATAAAAGCATGTGCATTCAATGAAGACCTCTAAAATCTCACTTTAGGGGACTGACATCATTTGTCTAGGAATGTAGCAACACTTGTTACAGCATTCAAAGTGGCCCAGATCGGAAAATGTTACTTCTTTTTCGTTCAGTTTAACAGAAAAAGCAATTGAAGATTTCCTTTATGATTGATCCTCATATTATTTGATCGGTAACTGAACATATTTTTTTTTCACATCATGAAGGACACATATTCTATTTTTCAGGCTACCGCCATGTCCGTCTCATGTCTAATACAGGGGATCCCATTGAAAACTGCTGTCTATTTATTCATGTTGCCATAACCAATAAAAGGGGAGGTGGGGTAAGTACATACAATTCTTGACAAAATTTGAACTCTACCAAATTACCAGTTCAGCTGTTGTTTACTTGTGCTGATTTGAAGGTAAAATCTTTTTAATGGAATTAGTCAAGTTTTTTTTTTTTTTTTTTTTTTTTTTTTTCTGTTTTTTTTTTTTTTTTTTTTGTGGGGTGGGGGGGTGGGATGAATAATGGTAAAGATCATAGAAACCCTATTTCTTAAGGCGGTTCTTTGAATAATCCTTTAAAGAGAGTGGTTAACATGAGATTAAGATAGTGAATAAAATGATGAAATAGACAATAACCAGAGGCCAGTTGTTCAAAACTTCCTTAGCTTAACATCATCGTTAAGACAACTCGTTAAGTAAATGCCGCCTACATAAGCAAATACACTGTTATTTTTTGTTGATATAATGTGAGAATCCTTTGCAATGCAATAACTGAACTATGTTTTCAGAAAGCTCACCGCCGAGGTCTATCAGTGAAGAAAACCAAACGAAAACGAGACTACACCAGTATGAAGTCCATAGGGGTCAAAAGTATTGATGAAACTTTCAAGGTTGGTATCAGTTCTTTGAAATTTTTGTTTGATATAAATTCCTATATAGATAATTTTCTTCTGCTGATTCAAGAAGAATAGTTGTCAGTTTATTGTGAAAGAAATGTGCACAAAGCACTGCTACCAAAAGTGCTCTTACTACTGCTTAAACATAAGCTGTGATGCGAGAAAAGTGGTCTTCGGGGTTTCCGACCTGGTCTGACACAAACTAGCCTGTACATTCTCAGAAGAAAGCTAGAATCTTGAAATTTTGGATATAAGTAGAGGAGGAATAGCACTATCTGATTAGTGAAAACAAAGGTGCTGATCAGCTTCACAGTTACTGTAAAGCTGATCTGCGCCTTTGTTTTCGCGTAGGCAAAATTCTGGTTTTCTTGCGACGCAGCTCACTTGTCTGGGAGGCTTGCCCAGGAGCAGTGTGGCTTGACTGTCCTGACATGACCTGCTAATCACGGACGTAAAACACCTATTAATACAAAACTTAACAAAACTAGATTTTATCTTTGCAAAATCAATAGAAAAGGTGTGAACCCAAGGTGGTTCTAAATAAACATTGGAATTACCAAAATATAAAACATGATCTTCTGTGTAAAATGGATTGAAATAAGAACAATTTTCTAGAGCAATATATGCAATTTTCTACGTTTCCTTGAAAATTTAATTTCAATTAAAATAAAAATTTTAATATTTTTCGAAATGATGTATATACAACACACATAAAATTTGAAATTACAAATGTCATTAGTTTTCGCGACTTCGTGATGGTTTTGACATGCGTGTTTGTATGTCTCTGATGATGTCATCAGTTGGCTGGACCGATTGGGAAATCAAAATTTCCTGAGCCCTAGTTTTGGTGGAGGAGAAACGGGGTAGGGGCATGGTTAAAATGATAAGTGCATATAATATCTGATTCCCACCACAGGGTGCCATTCAACCACTGCGAGATGGCGCGGACCTACGGGACGGCGTCCAGTCCACTCTGGCTGACTTCAAAGAACAGTGTGGTCTTTCACCGATAGCCAACGTGAAGCAGTGTATCCGTCTACTGGGAACAAGAGTAGCTAACTCAGCAGAGCAGGCCTCGCTGCAGTTCTACATGAATGGAGACGTGAGTACAAGTCAACTTCACTATAATGCTATTACTTTAAGTCCATAGAAACAACATACATGTGAGATCTCCCTATTTTGAAGGGATGTCCCTATTTTTCAGCAAATCTCCCTATTTTAAATTTCAGAATTTCCCTATACATGTATATCTTATACATCTCCCTATTTAGAATTTGAGATCTCCCTACCAAATCTCAAGAATTTGCTTCTTTGTTTAATCATTCTCCCTATTTTGGAAGGCAAATCTCCATATTTGGCTTCCCAGATGTATCACATGTATGAGAAACAAGCCATGTTAGAATTGAAACAATTTGAGCCTTTGCATGAGAAAACCAACAATTTGGATTTCCGACTAGGTCTGGCACAAACTGGCCGTTACAGTCACAGAATCAGGCTAGAAGCTTGAAATTGTGGATTTAAGACAAAAGGAGAGTGTACAAATAAAGGCGCTGATCAGCTGTGCAGTTGCTACACCGCTGATCTGTGCTTTCGGTTTCGCACATGTGAATTGTTGGTTTTCTCATACGAAGGCTCATTTGATGGTAAATATTTGGGAGAAATAACATGGCCATCTTATGAGCCGCCTCGTGGGAAAACCAACAATGTGGTTTCCGACCAGGTCCAACATAAACCGACCTGTACAGTCACAGAAAAGAGCTAGAAGCTTGAAATTTTGGATTTAAGTAGGAGAGGAATTGTACTATCCGAGTAGCGAAAACAAAGGCGCTGATCAGCTTCGCGGTTACCGCGAAGCTGATCTGCGTCTTTGTTTTCGCCTATGCAAATTGTTGGTTTTCCCATGAGGTGGCTTTTATATAGACAACTGCATTGTAGTGAGGTGGGCTATAATGAGGTTGAACTGCAATGCTTCAAACCATAAAAAGGAATAAGAAATTTCTGAAATTTTTACACCGCTATACCTCAATCACTGACAGGCTCATCTACTAGTAGTCAAGTTTGTGCAATTCTTAAAACATTGACCAACATTGCTAGGAATTAAAAAGGGCACTTTTTCATGTTACATGTTTGTTTTTTTTTATCGCACCTGCTTATAGCAGGGTGCGATATAGGAGTCCAAATTTACGTCCGTCCGTTCGTTCGTTCGTCCGTCCGTCCGTCAACATTTACGTCGAAGTTTGGTTTTCTCTACATAAGTGATAGCTAGGATAGTGAAACCTTGCATAGTAATTGTCCTTGACATACCCTTCAAGCACGCACCTTGACCCGCTGACCTTGACCTATATTTTACGGTCCATTGACTTTGTTAATTTTTACGTCGAAGTTTGGTTTTCTCTGCATCAGTGATAGCTAGGATTGTGAAACCTTGCATAGTAGTTGTCCTTGACATACCCTTCAAGCATGCACCTTGACCCGGTGCCCTTGACCTATATTTCATGGTCCATTGACTTTGTTAATTTTTACGTCGAAGTTCCGTTTTCTCTGCATCAGTGATAGCTAGGATTGTGAAACCTTGCAAAGTAATTGTCCTTGACATACTCTTCAAGCACGCACCTTGACCCGCTGACCTTTACCTATATTTCAAGGTCCATTGACTTTGTTAATTTTTACGTCGAAGTTCCGTTTTCTCTGTATCAGTGATAGCTGTGAGTGTGAAACCTTGCATAGTAATTGTCCTTGACATACCCTTCAAGCACGCACCTTGACCCACTGACCTTGACCTATATTTCATGGTCCATTGACTTTGTTAATTTTTAAGTCGAAGTTTGGTTTTCTCTGCATCAGTGATAGCTGTGAGTGTGAAACCTTGCATAGTAATGTGTATTTTGCCCGATGCAGGTGCCATATCGACCTCCGCGGAGTTCTTGTTTATTATTTGATGCCCCTCTTTATGCCCCCAACTTTGAAAAAGTTGGAAGGGCATATTGCTTTTGGCTTGTCTGTCTGTCTGTCTGTCTGTCTGTCTATCTGTCTGTCTGTGCGTCTGTTAACTTCTGAATGGTGCATGCTAGGGTTTTGAAATTTCATATATGTATTCCTCATGAAAAAATAATTGACCCGTATTTTTTTTCATGTCCGAGTTATGCCCCTTTTCTGAGTTATGTCCCTTTGAAAACAAAATTTGAAAATTTTGTGTGCAAGATATCTCAAAAAGTATTTGAGCTAGAGCCTTCATATTTGGCATACTGGTTGGGGCTGACGAGTAGATGACCTGATCAACTTTTGGTAACTTTTTGTCAAATTTTGACAAAAATATGGAATTTTGAAATTTTGATTGATTTTTCCACTTTTCGGTGAAATTTGAAACTTTTGAATGATGAATGCTAGGGTTTTGAAATTTCATATACGTATTCCTCATGAAAAAGTAGTTGACCCGTATTTTTTTTCATGTCCGAGTTATGCCCCTTTTCTGAGTTATGTCCCTTTGAAAACAAAATTTGAAAATCTTGTGTGCAAGATATCTCAAAAAGTATTTGAGCTAGAGCCTTCATATTTGGCATACTGGTTGGGGCTGACGAGTAGATGATCTGATCAACTTTTGGTAACTTTTTGTCAAATTTTGACAAAAATATGGAATTTTAAAATTTGATTGATTTTTCCACTTTTTGGTGAAATTTGAAACTTTTGAATGATGAATGCTAGGGTTTTGAAATTTCATATATGTATTCCTCATGAAAAAATACTTGACCCATATTTTATTTCATGTCCGAGTTATGCCCCTTTTCTGAGTTATGTCCCTTTGAAAACAAAATTTGAAAATCTTGTGTGCAAGATATCTCAAAAAGTATTTGAGCTAGAGCCATCATATTTGGCATACTGGTTGGGGCTGAAGAATAGATGACCTGATCAACTTTTGGTAACTTTTTGTCAAATTTTGACAAAAATATGGAATTTTGAAATTTGGGCTGAAAAGTCCACTTTTCGGCGAAATTTGAAACTTTTGAACGGTAAATGCTAGGGTTTAGAATTTACACATACAAAGTCCTCATGAAATGATAGTTGATCCGTATTTTTTCATGTCCGAGTTATGCCCCTTTTTTTGGAATCAAAATTTGAAAATCATGTGTACGAGATATCTCAAAAAGTATTTGAGCAAGAGCCTTCATATTTGGTATACTGTTTGGGCTGAGAGGAAGATCACAGGATTAACTTTTGAGGACTTTCCGTCAAATATTGATAAAATTACTTTTTTTTTTTTTTTTTAATTTTTACTCCATTTCTAACTTGTCAGCAAAAAGCTTTCATTCTGTTTCAGGATCCAGGTCAAAACAGAGGCAATCGAACAGCTTCTTCAGGAAATAATTTCTTTTTTTTTTTTCATTTGAATGAAATAAATGGTTCAAACAAACTGCCACTAGTATTTAGGGACAAGCATACAGTTGGGGGCATAGTGTTTTACAAACACGCATTTCTAGTTTGAATTGTGTTCGTTACAAGATGTTTTGGTCTTTGCGCAATGTACTTAACAGGCTTAATCATAAATTTGTTCAAAATGAAACTTATTACCATAATTATTTAATTTGTATATATTTGCAGTATCTATGTCTTGAACCTGTGATCTTGAAACTTGTTCAGACTGATACAAACAGTAATTCTTTATATGTTTGATATTTGTAGTACCCATGTCTTGAAGCTGTAGGCAATCTGCCAGACATCTTGAAGAAAGCTCTTCTGGCATTTGATAAAGTAAGTAACTACATTGTTATTATAACCCCCGCAAAACAAAGTTTTTTGGGGGGTATACTGTTTTCAGCATGTCAGTGATTCCGTAATTCCGTCAACATTTGGACATCTTTGCTGAATAACTTGCGTAACTTTTGGCCCATTTGTTTCAAATTTTCACCACACTTGCACCATTAGACAATATGTGTGGTATGAATTTAGGGGCCAAAGGGTCAATATTGTAAGAGTTTTGGGACTTTAGGGGTTTGTTTCCTTGTATATTTTTACAGCTATTTAGTGAGGAACTGGCCTAAGCAAGAATAATGCACAGTATGTCAAAATGGACATTTTCGTGACAGGTTATTTTTTGCAAATTCTTCTTTGTCACAAAATTTGTAAAAATGAATCAC
>OZ024878.1:25027998-25059678 GCA_964017185.1 Rugalucina vietnamica | reverse complement strand
ACCGTTGCAGTGGCTGTATGTTTTTTTTTCAGTTGATGTCGGTCAATACATATGCAGATACATGTGGAGCTAGTTAACTGAATCAAACCTTAGGGTAATAGATTTTGTTTCAGTATGAGGTCATTGTCAGAACTTATTGGATGACCCTCGTAGGGTGCTGGTCAACTCGTACTTTTTTTCTCGTATACGACCGAATATGTCACGAAATGCCAAGTCTTATTCACCATTTTGCAGTATCTATCTATCTATCTTCATATACTGCCATACGCCCTCACGGACATTCTAGGCAGGTGCGCTGTCGAAAAGAATAAGGCTGAAAATTAAAGAAAAGACAGGTTAAAAGCATTCAGCAAGACGGATAAAAGATGATAGGTTAAAATAGTTGAGATGAGTTTAAAATCAGGATAAAAACAACTATTTCTGGGTCTATGGCCTGGGATGTTGCAGCTTACTAACTGCGACCTTGAAAGACTCAAGGTCTGGTAAGCATGCAACATCTGCAGGGAGGGCATTCCACTGGACAATAGCCAGTGGAAAGAAGGAGTATTTATAGTAGTTTGTACTTGTTTGTAACTGGCGGAAGGTCATTGAATGGCAGTATCGTGAGATTCTATTCGAAGGTTCAATGTATTCAGGGAGAGGTAAAGCAACCAGGCCATGTACTATTTTGAAAAATAGACATAGACGGGCATCTGCTCGTCGTAACTCAAGCGTTCTCCAACCGAGTTTGTCTACGGTAGCAGTAGTGCTTGACCGGTAGTCGAAATTGCTAGTGGTCCAGCGTGCTGCCCGGCGTTGAACTTTTTCCAGCTGGAGTCTTTTTTCTTTAGTGTAGGGGTCCCAAACGGGGGCTGCATACTCCAGCTGGGGGCGCACCAGTGTGCTGTAGGCAGTCTCTCGTACCTTTTGGTTTTTGGTTTTGATGTTGCGCTGGATGAAATTTAGCGTCCTGGTGGCATTTTTAGTTATTCTGTCAATGTGGGGATTCCAGGAAAGGCCACTGGAGATATCAACCCCCAAGTACCTCGCACTTGTGACAACCTCCAGGACTTGGCCATGCAAAGTATATGTTACATCAATGAGTCTCCTGGATGTTGTCACCCGTACTACTTGGCACTTGGAAGGGTTGAACTCCATGTCCCACCTGTCCTCCCACACAGACAGTCTGTCCAGGTCATTTTGTAGCACTTTGCCATCTTCCGTATCTCCTATTGTCAGGTACACGGCCGTGTCATCTGCGAATAGTCGAACTTGTGATGACAGTTCATCCGGCAGGTCATTGATGTAGATTAGAAACAGGATCGGACCCAGAACTGAGCCCTGGGGTACCCCAGAGGTCACCGGGACCGATTCTGATTCCTCCCCATCAATGACCACCGTCTGCGACCGGTCACCCAGTATCTGCTGGTTCCCAGCCTATCCTTTAACAAGTTGGAAATATAGGCAACAAGAACTCCCTTCAAATTCATTATCATTTTTCAAGGCCAGGGTGTTTCTGGTTACCTGTATTTGCAATTTGATTTAGTTGTTCACCATGTTTGCATTATCTACTGGTTTACAGCTTACAGCTTTAATTGGAAACCAACGGATCGTATTAGTTTCGGTGATTAGTATTACTTGTCGCCTGACAGCTAAAACGTGAATCCACAAGCGCTTTGGTAGCAATCCACAGTTTTTAGAGCATTTTTCAGTTAATTTTGCTAGGTCCGCCAAAATTGATAATAGCTCTGTCCAATCTGGTGAACAATCCGATTTCTCCCATAAAATCATTAAATCAAATGTCTAACAACAAAATAACATCATTTAAATTGCCTAGCACTGACTATCACCCTACCTGTATTGGGGATATTTTCCCCTACCCCCTCTTTTAGACCAGTGAATTTTCGTAAAATATGCCTGAAGTCTGGGCCCCAATGCATATTCTGTGCAAAAGGAAGCCTCATAGATCCCATGCAAATACTTAGAGAATCGACCCAGGATCATAATGAGCAGTGCACAAATATGTGCCATCCATCTACTTTTTTCGCTATTTGTGAACAAAGATAACCCCTGCAAAAACGACAGTGAAGAGCGTCACCGGCTATGACTGGCGAACGATCCGGGATCCTTATATAATCCCGGTTTTTACCAGTCTAAAAATAGAAAATAAGTATTTTTCACATGTTTGAGGCATAATTGATCCGATTTGGGGAAAGATGTCGGCAAATTATTGAAAGAGGATAATTTACAGTCCAATTTCATGCCCTACCCCTTAATATTGAAATTTTTGGCCCACCTCAAAAGTACGAAACTGTGAATGGAACCTTAAAGCAAAACTTTTTGCTCTAGTTTCTGGCAATTTTCGTCTAAAACTATTCTTTAACATAATTCCAATTAAATTCAGGCAAAGAAAGTGGATTTGCATTAAAACTGGCCTTTCAGGAGGAGTCAGAACGAGTCATATGGTTTCGAGGCATTTTTAGGTCGATTTTTGAGGAATGGGGCCCCAACTAACCGCATCCAGCTTTACTCACTCTGTGGTCGTGCGAGTGACCAGAAGATCACGAAACAGTTATGTCCATATATTGGGCCACCTGATCAAAGAAAACTGAGACCTTGAAATGGAAATCAAAAAAATCGGTTATTGCTTTAAGGTAGCAATCCACAGTTTTTAGAGCATTTTTCAGTTAATTTTGCTAGGTCCGCCAAAATTGATAATAGCTCTGTCCAATCTGGTGAACAATCCGATTTCTCCCATAAAATCATTAAATCAAATGTCTAACAACAAAATAACATCATTTAAATTGCCTAGCACTGACTATCACCCTACCTGTATTGGGGATATTTTCCCCTACCCCCTCTTTTAGACCAGTGAATTTTCGTAAAATATGCCTGAAGTCTGGGCCCCAATGCATATTCTGTGCAAAAGGAAGCCTCATAGATCCCATGCAAATACTTAGAGAATCGACCCAGGATCATAATGAGCAGTGCACAAATATGTGCCATCCATCTACTTTTTTCGCTATTTGTGAACAAAGATAACCCCTGCAAAAACGACAGTGAAGAGCGTCACCGGCTATGACTGGCGAACGATCCGGGATCCTTATATAATCCCGGTTTTTACCAGTCTAAAAATAGAAAATAAGTATTTTTCACATGTTTGAGGCATAATTGATCCGATTTGGGGAAAGATGTCGGCAAATTATTGAAAGAGGATAATTTACAGTCCAATTTCATGCCCTACCCCTTAATATTGAAATTTTTGGCCCACCTCAAAAGTACGAAACTGTGAATGGAACCTTAAAGCAAAACTTTTTGCTCTAGTTTCTGGCAATTTTCGTCTAAAACTATTCTTTAACATAATTCCAATTAAATTCAGGCAAAGAAAGTGGATTTGCATTAAAACTGGCCTTTCAGGAGGAGTCAGAACGAGTCATATGGTTTCGAGGTTTTTTTAGGTCGATTTTTGAGGAATGGGGCCCCAACTAACCGCATCCAGCTTTACTCACTCTGTGGTCGTGCGAGTGACCAGAAGATCACGAAACAGTTATGTCCATATATTGGGCCACCTGATCAAAGAAAACTGAGACCTTGAAATGGAAATCAAAAAAATCGGTTATTGCTTTAAGGTAGCAATCCACAGTTTTTAGAGCATTTTTCAGTTAATTTTGCTAGGTCCGCCAAAATTGATAATAGCTCTGTCCAATCTGGTGAACAATCCGATTTCTCCCATAAAATCATTAAATCAAATGTCTAACAACAAAATAACATCATTTAAATTGCCTAGCACTGACTATCACCCTACCTGTATTGGGGATATTTTCCCCTACCCCCTCTTTTAGACCAGTGAATTTTCGTAAAATATGCCTGAAGTCTGGGCCCCAATGCATATTCTGTGCAAAAGGAAGCCTCATAGATCCCATGCAAATACTTAGAGAATCGACCCAGGATCATAATGAGCAGTGCACAAATATGTGCCATCCATCTACTTTTTTCGCTATTTGTGAACAAAGATAACCCCTGCAAAAACGACAGTGAAGAGCGTCACCGGCTATGACTGGCGAACGATCCGGGATCCTTATATAATCCCGGTTTTTACCAGTCTAAAAATAGAAAATAAGTATTTTTCACATGTTTGAGGCATAATTGATCCGATTTGGGGAAAGATGTCGGCAAATTATTGAAAGAGGATAATTTACAGTCCAATTTCATGCCCTACCCCTTAATATTGAAATTTTTGGCCCACCTCAAAAGTACGAAACTGTGAATGGAACCTTAAAGCAAAACTTTTTGCTCTAGTTTCTGGCAATTTTCGTCTAAAACTATTCTTTAACATAATTCCAATTAAATTCAGGCAAAGAAAGTGGATTTGCATTAAAACTGGCCTTTCAGGAGGAGTCAGAACGAGTCATATGGTTTCGAGGTTTTTTTAGGTCGATTTTTGAGGAATGGGGCCCCAACTAACCGCATCCAGCTTTACTCACTCTGTGGTCGTGCGAGTGACCAGAAGATCACGAAACAGTTATGTCCATATATTGGGCCACCTGATCAAAGAAAACTGAGACCTTGAAATGGAAATCAAAAAAATCGGTTATTGCTTTAAGGTAGCAATCCACAGTTTTTAGAGCATTTTTCAGTTAATTTTGCTAGGTCCGCCAAAATTGATAATAGCTCTGTCCAATCTGGTGAACAATCCGATTTCTCCCATAAAATCATTAAATCAAATGTCTAACAACAAAATAACATCATTTAAATTGCCTAGCACTGACTATCACCCTACCTGTATTGGGGATATTTTCCCCTACCCCCTCTTTTAGACCAGTGAATTTTCGTAAAATATGCCTGAAGTCTGGGCCCCAATGCATATTCTGTGCAAAAGGAAGCCTCATAGATCCCATGCAAATACTTAGAGAATCGACCCAGGATCATAATGAGCAGTGCACAAATATGTGCCATCCATCTACTTTTTTCGCTATTTGTGAACAAAGATAACCCCTGCAAAAACGACAGTGAAGAGCGTCACCGGCTATGACTGGCGAACGATCCGGGATCCTTATATAATCCCGGTTTTTACCAGTCTAAAAATAGAAAATAAGTATTTTTCACATGTTTGAGGCATAATTGATCCGATTTGGGGAAAGATGTCGGCAAATTATTGAAAGAGGATAATTTACAGTCCAATTTCATGCCCTACCCCTTAATATTGAAATTTTTGGCCCACCTCAAAAGTACGAAACTGTGAATGGAACCTTAAAGCAAAACTTTTTGCTCTAGTTTCTGGCAATTTTCGTCTAAAACTATTCTTTAACATAATTCCAATTAAATTCAGGCAAAGAAAGTGGATTTGCATTAAAACTGGCCTTTCAGGAGGAGTCAGAACGAGTCATATGGTTTCGAGGTTTTTTTAGGTCGATTTTTGAGGAATGGGGCCCCAACTAACCGCATCCAGCTTTACTCACTCTGTGGTCGTGCGAGTGACCAGAAGATCACGAAACAGTTATGTCCATATATTGGGCCACCTGATCAAAGAAAACTGAGACCTTGAAATGGAAATCAAAAAAATCGGTTATTGCTTTAAGGTAGCAATCCACAGTTTTTAGAGCATTTTTCAGTTAATTTTGCTAGGTCCGCCAAAATTGATAATAGCTCTGTCCAATCTGGTGAACAATCCGATTTCTCCCATAAAATCATTAAATCAAATGTCTAACAACAAAATAACATCATTTAAATTGCCTAGCACTGACTATCACCCTACCTGTATTGGGGATATTTTCCCCTACCCCCTCTTTTAGACCAGTGAATTTTCGTAAAATATGCCTGAAGTCTGGGCCCCAATGCATATTCTGTGCAAAAGGAAGCCTCATAGATCCCATGCAAATACTTAGAGAATCGACCCAGGATCATAATGAGCAGTGCACAAATATGTGCCATCCATCTACTTTTTTCGCTATTTGTGAACAAAGATAACCCCTGCAAAAACGACAGTGAAGAGCGTCACCGGCTATGACTGGCGAACGATCCGGGATCCTTATATAATCCCGGTTTTTACCAGTCTAAAAATAGAAAATAAGTATTTTTCACATGTTTGAGGCATAATTGATCCGATTTGGGGAAAGATGTCGGCAAATTATTGAAAGAGGATAATTTACAGTCCAATTTCATGCCCTACCCCTTAATATTGAAATTTTTGGCCCACCTCAAAAGTACGAAACTGTGAATGGAACCTTAAAGCAAAACTTTTTGCTCTAGTTTCTGGCAATTTTCGTCTAAAACTATTCTTTAACATAATTCCAATTAAATTCAGGCAAAGAAAGTGGATTTGCATTAAAACTGGCCTTTCAGGAGGAGTCAGAACGAGTCATATGGTTTCGAGGCATTTTTAGGTCGATTTTTGAGGAATGGGGCCCCAACTAACCGCATCCAGCTTTACTCACTCTGTGGTCGTGCGAGTGACCAGAAGATCACGAAACAGTTATGTCCATATATTGGGCCACCTGATCAAAGAAAACTGAGACCTTGAAATGGAAATCAAAAAAATCGGTTATTGCTTTAAGGTAGCAATCCACAGTTTTTAGAGCATTTTTCAGTTAATTTTGCTAGGTCCGCCAAAATTGATAATAGCTCTGTCCAATCTGGTGAACAATCCGATTTCTCCCATAAAATCATTAAATCAAATGTCTAACAACAAAATAACATCATTTAAATTGCCTAGCACTGACTATCACCCTACCTGTATTGGGGATATTTTCCCCTACCCCCTCTTTTAGACCAGTGAATTTTCGTAAAATATGCCTGAAGTCTGGGCCCCAATGCATATTCTGTGCAAAAGGAAGCCTCATAGATCCCATGCAAATACTTAGAGAATCGACCCAGGATCATAATGAGCAGTGCACAAATATGTGCCATCCATCTACTTTTTTCGCTATTTGTGAACAAAGATAACCCCTGCAAAAACGACAGTGAAGAGCGTCACCGGCTATGACTGGCGAACGATCCGGGATCCTTATATAATCCCGGTTTTTACCAGTCTAAAAATAGAAAATAAGTATTTTTCACATGTTTGAGGCATAATTGATCCGATTTGGGGAAAGATGTCGGCAAATTATTGAAAGAGGATAATTTACAGTCCAATTTCATGCCCTACCCCTTAATATTGAAATTTTTGGCCCACCTCAAAAGTACGAAACTGTGAATGGAACCTTAAAGCAAAACTTTTTGCTCTAGTTTCTGGCAATTTTCGTCTAAAACTATTCTTTAACATAATTCCAATTAAATTCAGGCAAAGAAAGTGGATTTGCATTAAAACTGGCCTTTCAGGAGGAGTCAGAACGAGTCATATGGTTTCGAGGTTTTTTTAGGTCGATTTTTGAGGAATGGGGCCCCAACTAACCGCATCCAGCTTTACTCACTCTGTGGTCGTGCGAGTGACCAGAAGATCACGAAACAGTTATGTCCATATATTGGGCCACCTGATCAAAGAAAACTGAGACCTTGAAATGGAAATCAAAAAAATCGGTTATTGCTTTAAGCAAAACTTTTTGCTCTAGTTTCTGGCAATTTTCGTCTAAAACTATTCTTTAACATAATTCCAATTAAATTCAGGCAAAGAAAGTGGATTTGCATTAAAACTGGCCTTTCAGGAGGAGTCAGAACGAGTCATATGGTTTCGAGGCATTTTTAGGTCGATTTTTGAGGAATGGGGCCCCAACTAACCGCATCCAGCTTTACTCACTCTGTGGTCGTGCGAGTGACCAGAAGATCACGAAACAGTTATGTCCATATATTGGGCCACCTGATCAAAGAAAACTGAGACCTTGAAATGGAAATCAAAAAAATCGGTTATTGCTTTAAGGTAGCAATCCACAGTTTTTAGAGCATTTTTCAGTTAATTTTGCTAGGTCCGCCAAAATTGATAATAGCTCTGTCCAATCTGGTGAACAATCCGATTTCTCCCATAAAATCATTAAATCAAATGTCTAACAACAAAATAACATCATTTAAATTGCCTAGCACTGACTATCACCCTACCTGTATTGGGGATATTTTCCCCTACCCCCTCTTTTAGACCAGTGAATTTTCGTAAAATATGCCTGAAGTCTGGGCCCCAATGCATATTCTGTGCAAAAGGAAGCCTCATAGATCCCATGCAAATACTTAGAGAATCGACCCAGGATCATAATGAGCAGTGCACAAATATGTGCCATCCATCTACTTTTTTCGCTATTTGTGAACAAAGATAACCCCTGCAAAAACGACAGTGAAGAGCGTCACCGGCTATGACTGGCGAACGATCCGGGATCCTTATATAATCCCGGTTTTTACCAGTCTAAAAATAGAAAATAAGTATTTTTCACATGTTTGAGGCATAATTGATCCGATTTGGGGAAAGATGTCGGCAAATTATTGAAAGAGGATAATTTACAGTCCAATTTCATGCCCTACCCCTTAATATTGAAATTTTTGGCCCACCTCAAAAGTACGAAACTGTGAATGGAACCTTAAAGCAAAACTTTTTGCTCTAGTTTCTGGCAATTTTCGTCTAAAACTATTCTTTAACATAATTCCAATTAAATTCAGGCAAAGAAAGTGGATTTGCATTAAAACTGGCCTTTCAGGAGGAGTCAGAACGAGTCATATGGTTTCGAGGTTTTTTTAGGTCGATTTTTGAGGAATGGGGCCCCAACTAACCGCATCCAGCTTTACTCACTCTGTGGTCGTGCGAGTGACCAGAAGATCACGAAACAGTTATGTCCATATATTGGGCCACCTGATCAAAGAAAACTGAGACCTTGAAATGGAAATCAAAAAAATCGGTTATTGCTTTAAGGTAGCAATCCACAGTTTTTAGAGCATTTTTCAGTTAATTTTGCTAGGTCCGCCAAAATTGATAATAGCTCTGTCCAATCTGGTGAACAATCCGATTTCTCCCATAAAATCATTAAATCAAATGTCTAACAACAAAATAACATCATTTAAATTGCCTAGCACTGACTATCACCCTACCTGTATTGGGGATATTTTCCCCTACCCCCTCTTTTAGACCAGTGAATTTTCGTAAAATATGCCTGAAGTCTGGGCCCCAATGCATATTCTGTGCAAAAGGAAGCCTCATAGATCCCATGCAAATACTTAGAGAATCGACCCAGGATCATAATGAGCAGTGCACAAATATGTGCCATCCATCTACTTTTTTCGCTATTTGTGAACAAAGATAACCCCTGCAAAAACGACAGTGAAGAGCGTCACCGGCTATGACTGGCGAACGATCCGGGATCCTTATATAATCCCGGTTTTTACCAGTCTAAAAATAGAAAATAAGTATTTTTCACATGTTTGAGGCATAATTGATCCGATTTGGGGAAAGATGTCGGCAAATTATTGAAAGAGGATAATTTACAGTCCAATTTCATGCCCTACCCCTTAATATTGAAATTTTTGGCCCACCTCAAAAGTACGAAACTGTGAATGGAACCTTAAAGCAAAACTTTTTGCTCTAGTTTCTGGCAATTTTCGTCTAAAACTATTCTTTAACATAATTCCAATTAAATTCAGGCAAAGAAAGTGGATTTGCATTAAAACTGGCCTTTCAGGAGGAGTCAGAACGAGTCATATGGTTTCGAGGTTTTTTTAGGTCGATTTTTGAGGAATGGGGCCCCAACTAACCGCATCCAGCTTTACTCACTCTGTGGTCGTGCGAGTGACCAGAAGATCACGAAACAGTTATGTCCATATATTGGGCCACCTGATCAAAGAAAACTGAGACCTTGAAATGGAAATCAAAAAAATCGGTTATTGCTTTAAGGTAGCAATCCACAGTTTTTAGAGCATTTTTCAGTTAATTTTGCTAGGTCCGCCAAAATTGATAATAGCTCTGTCCAATCTGGTGAACAATCCGATTTCTCCCATAAAATCATTAAATCAAATGTCTAACAACAAAATAACATCATTTAAATTGCCTAGCACTGACTATCACCCTACCTGTATTGGGGATATTTTCCCCTACCCCCTCTTTTAGACCAGTGAATTTTCGTAAAATATGCCTGAAGTCTGGGCCCCAATGCATATTCTGTGCAAAAGGAAGCCTCATAGATCCCATGCAAATACTTAGAGAATCGACCCAGGATCATAATGAGCAGTGCACAAATATGTGCCATCCATCTACTTTTTTCGCTATTTGTGAACAAAGATAACCCCTGCAAAAACGACAGTGAAGAGCGTCACCGGCTATGACTGGCGAACGATCCGGGATCCTTATATAATCCCGGTTTTTACCAGTCTAAAAATAGAAAATAAGTATTTTTCACATGTTTGAGGCATAATTGATCCGATTTGGGGAAAGATGTCGGCAAATTATTGAAAGAGGATAATTTACAGTCCAATTTCATGCCCTACCCCTTAATATTGAAATTTTTGGCCCACCTCAAAAGTACGAAACTGTGAATGGAACCTTAAAGCAAAACTTTTTGCTCTAGTTTCTGGCAATTTTCGTCTAAAACTATTCTTTAACATAATTCCAATTAAATTCAGGCAAAGAAAGTGGATTTGCATTAAAACTGGCCTTTCAGGAGGAGTCAGAACGAGTCATATGGTTTCGAGGTTTTTTTAGGTCGATTTTTGAGGAATGGGGCCCCAACTAACCGCATCCAGCTTTACTCACTCTGTGGTCGTGCGAGTGACCAGAAGATCACGAAACAGTTATGTCCATATATTGGGCCACCTGATCAAAGAAAACTGAGACCTTGAAATGGAAATCAAAAAAATCGGTTATTGCTTTAAGGTAGCAATCCACAGTTTTTAGAGCATTTTTCAGTTAATTTTGCTAGGTCCGCCAAAATTGATAATAGCTCTGTCCAATCTGGTGAACAATCCGATTTCTCCCATAAAATCATTAAATCAAATGTCTAACAACAAAATAACATCATTTAAATTGCCTAGCACTGACTATCACCCTACCTGTATTGGGGATATTTTCCCCTACCCCCTCTTTTAGACCAGTGAATTTTCGTAAAATATGCCTGAAGTCTGGGCCCCAATGCATATTCTGTGCAAAAGGAAGCCTCATAGATCCCATGCAAATACTTAGAGAATCGACCCAGGATCATAATGAGCAGTGCACAAATATGTGCCATCCATCTACTTTTTTCGCTATTTGTGAACAAAGATAACCCCTGCAAAAACGACAGTGAAGAGCGTCACCGGCTATGACTGGCGAACGATCCGGGATCCTTATATAATCCCGGTTTTTACCAGTCTAAAAATAGAAAATAAGTATTTTTCACATGTTTGAGGCATAATTGATCCGATTTGGGGAAAGATGTCGGCAAATTATTGAAAGAGGATAATTTACAGTCCAATTTCATGCCCTACCCCTTAATATTGAAATTTTTGGCCCACCTCAAAAGTACGAAACTGTGAATGGAACCTTAAAGCAAAACTTTTTGCTCTAGTTTCTGGCAATTTTCGTCTAAAACTATTCTTTAACATAATTCCAATTAAATTCAGGCAAAGAAAGTGGATTTGCATTAAAACTGGCCTTTCAGGAGGAGTCAGAACGAGTCATATGGTTTCGAGGTTTTTTTAGGTCGATTTTTGAGGAATGGGGCCCCAACTAACCGCATCCAGCTTTACTCACTCTGTGGTCGTGCGAGTGACCAGAAGATCACGAAACAGTTATGTCCATATATTGGGCCACCTGATCAAAGAAAACTGAGACCTTGAAATGGAAATCAAAAAAATCGGTTATTGCTTTAAGGTAGCAATCCACAGTTTTTAGAGCATTTTTCAGTTAATTTTGCTAGGTCCGCCAAAATTGATAATAGCTCTGTCCAATCTGGTGAACAATCCGATTTCTCCCATAAAATCATTAAATCAAATGTCTAACAACAAAATAACATCATTTAAATTGCCTAGCACTGACTATCACCCTACCTGTATTGGGGATATTTTCCCCTACCCCCTCTTTTAGACCAGTGAATTTTCGTAAAATATGCCTGAAGTCTGGGCCCCAATGCATATTCTGTGCAAAAGGAAGCCTCATAGATCCCATGCAAATACTTAGAGAATCGACCCAGGATCATAATGAGCAGTGCACAAATATGTGCCATCCATCTACTTTTTTCGCTATTTGTGAACAAAGATAACCCCTGCAAAAACGACAGTGAAGAGCGTCACCGGCTATGACTGGCGAACGATCCGGGATCCTTATATAATCCCGGTTTTTACCAGTCTAAAAATAGAAAATAAGTATTTTTCACATGTTTGAGGCATAATTGATCCGATTTGGGGAAAGATGTCGGCAAATTATTGAAAGAGGATAATTTACAGTCCAATTTCATGCCCTACCCCTTAATATTGAAATTTTTGGCCCACCTCAAAAGTACGAAACTGTGAATGGAACCTTAAAGCAAAACTTTTTGCTCTAGTTTCTGGCAATTTTCGTCTAAAACTATTCTTTAACATAATTCCAATTAAATTCAGGCAAAGAAAGTGGATTTGCATTAAAACTGGCCTTTCAGGAGGAGTCAGAACGAGTCATATGGTTTCGAGGCATTTTTAGGTCGATTTTTGAGGAATGGGGCCCCAACTAACCGCATCCAGCTTTACTCACTCTGTGGTCGTGCGAGTGACCAGAAGATCACGAAACAGTTATGTCCATATATTGGGCCACCTGATCAAAGAAAACTGAGACCTTGAAATGGAAATCAAAAAAATCGGTTATTGCTTTAAGGTAGCAATCCACAGTTTTTAGAGCATTTTTCAGTTAATTTTGCTAGGTCCGCCAAAATTGATAATAGCTCTGTCCAATCTGGTGAACAATCCGATTTCTCCCATAAAATCATTAAATCAAATGTCTAACAACAAAATAACATCATTTAAATTGCCTAGCACTGACTATCACCCTACCTGTATTGGGGATATTTTCCCCTACCCCCTCTTTTAGACCAGTGAATTTTCGTAAAATATGCCTGAAGTCTGGGCCCCAATGCATATTCTGTGCAAAAGGAAGCCTCATAGATCCCATGCAAATACTTAGAGAATCGACCCAGGATCATAATGAGCAGTGCACAAATATGTGCCATCCATCTACTTTTTTCGCTATTTGTGAACAAAGATAACCCCTGCAAAAACGACAGTGAAGAGCGTCACCGGCTATGACTGGCGAACGATCCGGGATCCTTATATAATCCCGGTTTTTACCAGTCTAAAAATAGAAAATAAGTATTTTTCACATGTTTGAGGCATAATTGATCCGATTTGGGGAAAGATGTCGGCAAATTATTGAAAGAGGATAATTTACAGTCCAATTTCATGCCCTACCCCTTAATATTGAAATTTTTGGCCCACCTCAAAAGTACGAAACTGTGAATGGAACCTTAAAGCAAAACTTTTTGCTCTAGTTTCTGGCAATTTTCGTCTAAAACTATTCTTTAACATAATTCCAATTAAATTCAGGCAAAGAAAGTGGATTTGCATTAAAACTGGCCTTTCAGGAGGAGTCAGAACGAGTCATATGGTTTCGAGGTTTTTTTAGGTCGATTTTTGAGGAATGGGGCCCCAACTAACCGCATCCAGCTTTACTCACTCTGTGGTCGTGCGAGTGACCAGAAGATCACGAAACAGTTATGTCCATATATTGGGCCACCTGATCAAAGAAAACTGAGACCTTGAAATGGAAATCAAAAAAATCGGTTATTGCTTTAAGGTAGCAATCCACAGTTTTTAGAGCATTTTTCAGTTAATTTTGCTAGGTCCGCCAAAATTGATAATAGCTCTGTCCAATCTGGTGAACAATCCGATTTCTCCCATAAAATCATTAAATCAAATGTCTAACAACAAAATAACATCATTTAAATTGCCTAGCACTGACTATCACCCTACCTGTATTGGGGATATTTTCCCCTACCCCCTCTTTTAGACCAGTGAATTTTCGTAAAATATGCCTGAAGTCTGGGCCCCAATGCATATTCTGTGCAAAAGGAAGCCTCATAGATCCCATGCAAATACTTAGAGAATCGACCCAGGATCATAATGAGCAGTGCACAAATATGTGCCATCCATCTACTTTTTTCGCTATTTGTGAACAAAGATAACCCCTGCAAAAACGACAGTGAAGAGCGTCACCGGCTATGACTGGCGAACGATCCGGGATCCTTATATAATCCCGGTTTTTACCAGTCTAAAAATAGAAAATAAGTATTTTTCACATGTTTGAGGCATAATTGATCCGATTTGGGGAAAGATGTCGGCAAATTATTGAAAGAGGATAATTTACAGTCCAATTTCATGCCCTACCCCTTAATATTGAAATTTTTGGCCCACCTCAAAAGTACGAAACTGTGAATGGAACCTTAAAGCAAAACTTTTTGCTCTAGTTTCTGGCAATTTTCGTCTAAAACTATTCTTTAACATAATTCCAATTAAATTCAGGCAAAGAAAGTGGATTTGCATTAAAACTGGCCTTTCAGGAGGAGTCAGAACGAGTCATATGGTTTCGAGGTTTTTTTAGGTCGATTTTTGAGGAATGGGGCCCCAACTAACCGCATCCAGCTTTACTCACTCTGTGGTCGTGCGAGTGACCAGAAGATCACGAAACAGTTATGTCCATATATTGGGCCACCTGATCAAAGAAAACTGAGACCTTGAAATGGAAATCAAAAAAATCGGTTATTGCTTTAAGGTAGCAATCCACAGTTTTTAGAGCATTTTTCAGTTAATTTTGCTAGGTCCGCCAAAATTGATAATAGCTCTGTCCAATCTGGTGAACAATCCGATTTCTCCCATAAAATCATTAAATCAAATGTCTAACAACAAAATAACATCATTTAAATTGCCTAGCACTGACTATCACCCTACCTGTATTGGGGATATTTTCCCCTACCCCCTCTTTTAGACCAGTGAATTTTCGTAAAATATGCCTGAAGTCTGGGCCCCAATGCATATTCTGTGCAAAAGGAAGCCTCATAGATCCCATGCAAATACTTAGAGAATCGACCCAGGATCATAATGAGCAGTGCACAAATATGTGCCATCCATCTACTTTTTTCGCTATTTGTGAACAAAGATAACCCCTGCAAAAACGACAGTGAAGAGCGTCACCGGCTATGACTGGCGAACGATCCGGGATCCTTATATAATCCCGGTTTTTACCAGTCTAAAAATAGAAAATAAGTATTTTTCACATGTTTGAGGCATAATTGATCCGATTTGGGGAAAGATGTCGGCAAATTATTGAAAGAGGATAATTTACAGTCCAATTTCATGCCCTACCCCTTAATATTGAAATTTTTGGCCCACCTCAAAAGTACGAAACTGTGAATGGAACCTTAAAGCAAAACTTTTTGCTCTAGTTTCTGGCAATTTTCGTCTAAAACTATTCTTTAACATAATTCCAATTAAATTCAGGCAAAGAAAGTGGATTTGCATTAAAACTGGCCTTTCAGGAGGAGTCAGAACGAGTCATATGGTTTCGAGGTTTTTTTAGGTCGATTTTTGAGGAATGGGGCCCCAACTAACCGCATCCAGCTTTACTCACTCTGTGGTCGTGCGAGTGACCAGAAGATCACGAAACAGTTATGTCCATATATTGGGCCACCTGATCAAAGAAAACTGAGACCTTGAAATGGAAATCAAAAAAATCGGTTATTGCTTTAAGGTAGCAATCCACAGTTTTTAGAGCATTTTTCAGTTAATTTTGCTAGGTCCGCCAAAATTGATAATAGCTCTGTCCAATCTGGTGAACAATCCGATTTCTCCCATAAAATCATTAAATCAAATGTCTAACAACAAAATAACATCATTTAAATTGCCTAGCACTGACTATCACCCTACCTGTATTGGGGATATTTTCCCCTACCCCCTCTTTTAGACCAGTGAATTTTCGTAAAATATGCCTGAAGTCTGGGCCCCAATGCATATTCTGTGCAAAAGGAAGCCTCATAGATCCCATGCAAATACTTAGAGAATCGACCCAGGATCATAATGAGCAGTGCACAAATATGTGCCATCCATCTACTTTTTTCGCTATTTGTGAACAAAGATAACCCCTGCAAAAACGACAGTGAAGAGCGTCACCGGCTATGACTGGCGAACGATCCGGGATCCTTATATAATCCCGGTTTTTACCAGTCTAAAAATAGAAAATAAGTATTTTTCACATGTTTGAGGCATAATTGATCCGATTTGGGGAAAGATGTCGGCAAATTATTGAAAGAGGATAATTTACAGTCCAATTTCATGCCCTACCCCTTAATATTGAAATTTTTGGCCCACCTCAAAAGTACGAAACTGTGAATGGAACCTTAAAGCAAAACTTTTTGCTCTAGTTTCTGGCAATTTTCGTCTAAAACTATTCTTTAACATAATTCCAATTAAATTCAGGCAAAGAAAGTGGATTTGCATTAAAACTGGCCTTTCAGGAGGAGTCAGAACGAGTCATATGGTTTCGAGGCATTTTTAGGTCGATTTTTGAGGAATGGGGCCCCAACTAACCGCATCCAGCTTTACTCACTCTGTGGTCGTGCGAGTGACCAGAAGATCACGAAACAGTTATGTCCATATATTGGGCCACCTGATCAAAGAAAACTGAGACCTTGAAATGGAAATCAAAAAAATCGGTTATTGCTTTAAGGTAGCAATCCACAGTTTTTAGAGCATTTTTCAGTTAATTTTGCTAGGTCCGCCAAAATTGATAATAGCTCTGTCCAATCTGGTGAACAATCCGATTTCTCCCATAAAATCATTAAATCAAATGTCTAACAACAAAATAACATCATTTAAATTGCCTAGCACTGACTATCACCCTACCTGTATTGGGGATATTTTCCCCTACCCCCTCTTTTAGACCAGTGAATTTTCGTAAAATATGCCTGAAGTCTGGGCCCCAATGCATATTCTGTGCAAAAGGAAGCCTCATAGATCCCATGCAAATACTTAGAGAATCGACCCAGGATCATAATGAGCAGTGCACAAATATGTGCCATCCATCTACTTTTTTCGCTATTTGTGAACAAAGATAACCCCTGCAAAAACGACAGTGAAGAGCGTCACCGGCTATGACTGGCGAACGATCCGGGATCCTTATATAATCCCGGTTTTTACCAGTCTAAAAATAGAAAATAAGTATTTTTCACATGTTTGAGGCATAATTGATCCGATTTGGGGAAAGATGTCGGCAAATTATTGAAAGAGGATAATTTACAGTCCAATTTCATGCCCTACCCCTTAATATTGAAATTTTTGGCCCACCTCAAAAGTACGAAACTGTGAATGGAACCTTAAAGCAAAACTTTTTGCTCTAGTTTCTGGCAATTTTCGTCTAAAACTATTCTTTAACATAATTCCAATTAAATTCAGGCAAAGAAAGTGGATTTGCATTAAAACTGGCCTTTCAGGAGGAGTCAGAACGAGTCATATGGTTTCGAGGTTTTTTTAGGTCGATTTTTGAGGAATGGGGCCCCAACTAACCGCATCCAGCTTTACTCACTCTGTGGTCGTGCGAGTGACCAGAAGATCACGAAACAGTTATGTCCATATATTGGGCCACCTGATCAAAGAAAACTGAGACCTTGAAATGGAAATCAAAAAAATCGGTTATTGCTTTAAGGTAGCAATCCACAGTTTTTAGAGCATTTTTCAGTTAATTTTGCTAGGTCCGCCAAAATTGATAATAGCTCTGTCCAATCTGGTGAACAATCCGATTTCTCCCATAAAATCATTAAATCAAATGTCTAACAACAAAATAACATCATTTAAATTGCCTAGCACTGACTATCACCCTACCTGTATTGGGGATATTTTCCCCTACCCCCTCTTTTAGACCAGTGAATTTTCGTAAAATATGCCTGAAGTCTGGGCCCCAATGCATATTCTGTGCAAAAGGAAGCCTCATAGATCCCATGCAAATACTTAGAGAATCGACCCAGGATCATAATGAGCAGTGCACAAATATGTGCCATCCATCTACTTTTTTCGCTATTTGTGAACAAAGATAACCCCTGCAAAAACGACAGTGAAGAGCGTCACCGGCTATGACTGGCGAACGATCCGGGATCCTTATATAATCCCGGTTTTTACCAGTCTAAAAATAGAAAATAAGTATTTTTCACATGTTTGAGGCATAATTGATCCGATTTGGGGAAAGATGTCGGCAAATTATTGAAAGAGGATAATTTACAGTCCAATTTCATGCCCTACCCCTTAATATTGAAATTTTTGGCCCACCTCAAAAGTACGAAACTGTGAATGGAACCTTAAAGCAAAACTTTTTGCTCTAGTTTCTGGCAATTTTCGTCTAAAACTATTCTTTAACATAATTCCAATTAAATTCAGGCAAAGAAAGTGGATTTGCATTAAAACTGGCCTTTCAGGAGGAGTCAGAACGAGTCATATGGTTTCGAGGCATTTTTAGGTCGATTTTTGAGGAATGGGGCCCCAACTAACCGCATCCAGCTTTACTCACTCTGTGGTCGTGCGAGTGACCAGAAGATCACGAAACAGTTATGTCCATATATTGGGCCACCTGATCAAAGAAAACTGAGACCTTGAAATGGAAATCAAAAAAATCGGTTATTGCTTTAAGGTAGCAATCCACAGTTTTTAGAGCATTTTTCAGTTAATTTTGCTAGGTCCGCCAAAATTGATAATAGCTCTGTCCAATCTGGTGAACAATCCGATTTCTCCCATAAAATCATTAAATCAAATGTCTAACAACAAAATAACATCATTTAAATTGCCTAGCACTGACTATCACCCTACCTGTATTGGGGATATTTTCCCCTACCCCCTCTTTTAGACCAGTGAATTTTCGTAAAATATGCCTGAAGTCTGGGCCCCAATGCATATTCTGTGCAAAAGGAAGCCTCATAGATCCCATGCAAATACTTAGAGAATCGACCCAGGATCATAATGAGCAGTGCACAAATATGTGCCATCCATCTACTTTTTTCGCTATTTGTGAACAAAGATAACCCCTGCAAAAACGACAGTGAAGAGCGTCACCGGCTATGACTGGCGAACGATCCGGGATCCTTATATAATCCCGGTTTTTACCAGTCTAAAAATAGAAAATAAGTATTTTTCACATGTTTGAGGCATAATTGATCCGATTTGGGGAAAGATGTCGGCAAATTATTGAAAGAGGATAATTTACAGTCCAATTTCATGCCCTACCCCTTAATATTGAAATTTTTGGCCCACCTCAAAAGTACGAAACTGTGAATGGAACCTTAAAGCAAAACTTTTTGCTCTAGTTTCTGGCAATTTTCGTCTAAAACTATTCTTTAACATAATTCCAATTAAATTCAGGCAAAGAAAGTGGATTTGCATTAAAACTGGCCTTTCAGGAGGAGTCAGAACGAGTCATATGGTTTCGAGGCATTTTTAGGTCGATTTTTGAGGAATGGGGCCCCAACTAACCGCATCCAGCTTTACTCACTCTGTGGTCGTGCGAGTGACCAGAAGATCACGAAACAGTTATGTCCATATATTGGGCCACCTGATCAAAGAAAACTGAGACCTTGAAATGGAAATCAAAAAAATCGGTTATTGCTTTAAGGTAGCAATCCACAGTTTTTAGAGCATTTTTCAGTTAATTTTGCTAGGTCCGCCAAAATTGATAATAGCTCTGTCCAATCTGGTGAACAATCCGATTTCTCCCATAAAATCATTAAATCAAATGTCTAACAACAAAATAACATCATTTAAATTGCCTAGCACTGACTATCACCCTACCTGTATTGGGGATATTTTCCCCTACCCCCTCTTTTAGACCAGTGAATTTTCGTAAAATATGCCTGAAGTCTGGGCCCCAATGCATATTCTGTGCAAAAGGAAGCCTCATAGATCCCATGCAAATACTTAGAGAATCGACCCAGGATCATAATGAGCAGTGCACAAATATGTGCCATCCATCTACTTTTTTCGCTATTTGTGAACAAAGATAACCCCTGCAAAAACGACAGTGAAGAGCGTCACCGGCTATGACTGGCGAACGATCCGGGATCCTTATATAATCCCGGTTTTTACCAGTCTAAAAATAGAAAATAAGTATTTTTCACATGTTTGAGGCATAATTGATCCGATTTGGGGAAAGATGTCGGCAAATTATTGAAAGAGGATAATTTACAGTCCAATTTCATGCCCTACCCCTTAATATTGAAATTTTTGGCCCACCTCAAAAGTACGAAACTGTGAATGGAACCTTAAAGCAAAACTTTTTGCTCTAGTTTCTGGCAATTTTCGTCTAAAACTATTCTTTAACATAATTCCAATTAAATTCAGGCAAAGAAAGTGGATTTGCATTAAAACTGGCCTTTCAGGAGGAGTCAGAACGAGTCATATGGTTTCGAGGCATTTTTAGGTCGATTTTTGAGGAATGGGGCCCCAACTAACCGCATCCAGCTTTACTCACTCTGTGGTCGTGCGAGTGACCAGAAGATCACGAAACAGTTATGTCCATATATTGGGCCACCTGATCAAAGAAAACTGAGACCTTGAAATGGAAATCAAAAAAATCGGTTATTGCTTTAAGGTAGCAATCCACAGTTTTTAGAGCATTTTTCAGTTAATTTTGCTAGGTCCGCCAAAATTGATAATAGCTCTGTCCAATCTGGTGAACAATCCGATTTCTCCCATAAAATCATTAAATCAAATGTCTAACAACAAAATAACATCATTTAAATTGCCTAGCACTGACTATCACCCTACCTGTATTGGGGATATTTTCCCCTACCCCCTCTTTTAGACCAGTGAATTTTCGTAAAATATGCCTGAAGTCTGGGCCCCAATGCATATTCTGTGCAAAAGGAAGCCTCATAGATCCCATGCAAATACTTAGAGAATCGACCCAGGATCATAATGAGCAGTGCACAAATATGTGCCATCCATCTACTTTTTTCGCTATTTGTGAACAAAGATAACCCCTGCAAAAACGACAGTGAAGAGCGTCACCGGCTATGACTGGCGAACGATCCGGGATCCTTATATAATCCCGGTTTTTACCAGTCTAAAAATAGAAAATAAGTATTTTTCACATGTTTGAGGCATAATTGATCCGATTTGGGGAAAGATGTCGGCAAATTATTGAAAGAGGATAATTTACAGTCCAATTTCATGCCCTACCCCTTAATATTGAAATTTTTGGCCCACCTCAAAAGTACGAAACTGTGAATGGAACCTTAAAGCAAAACTTTTTGCTCTAGTTTCTGGCAATTTTCGTCTAAAACTATTCTTTAACATAATTCCAATTAAATTCAGGCAAAGAAAGTGGATTTGCATTAAAACTGGCCTTTCAGGAGGAGTCAGAACGAGTCATATGGTTTCGAGGCATTTTTAGGTCGATTTTTGAGGAATGGGGCCCCAACTAACCGCATCCAGCTTTACTCACTCTGTGGTCGTGCGAGTGACCAGAAGATCACGAAACAGTTATGTCCATATATTGGGCCACCTGATCAAAGAAAACTGAGACCTTGAAATGGAAATCAAAAAAATCGGTTATTGCTTTAAGGTAGCAATCCACAGTTTTTAGAGCATTTTTCAGTTAATTTTGCTAGGTCCGCCAAAATTGATAATAGCTCTGTCCAATCTGGTGAACAATCCGATTTCTCCCATAAAATCATTAAATCAAATGTCTAACAACAAAATAACATCATTTAAATTGCCTAGCACTGACTATCACCCTACCTGTATTGGGGATATTTTCCCCTACCCCCTCTTTTAGACCAGTGAATTTTCGTAAAATATGCCTGAAGTCTGGGCCCCAATGCATATTCTGTGCAAAAGGAAGCCTCATAGATCCCATGCAAATACTTAGAGAATCGACCCAGGATCATAATGAGCAGTGCACAAATATGTGCCATCCATCTACTTTTTTCGCTATTTGTGAACAAAGATAACCCCTGCAAAAACGACAGTGAAGAGCGTCACCGGCTATGACTGGCGAACGATCCGGGATCCTTATATAATCCCGGTTTTTACCAGTCTAAAAATAGAAAATAAGTATTTTTCACATGTTTGAGGCATAATTGATCCGATTTGGGGAAAGATGTCGGCAAATTATTGAAAGAGGATAATTTACAGTCCAATTTCATGCCCTACCCCTTAATATTGAAATTTTTGGCCCACCTCAAAAGTACGAAACTGTGAATGGAACCTTAAAGCAAAACTTTTTGCTCTAGTTTCTGGCAATTTTCGTCTAAAACTATTCTTTAACATAATTCCAATTAAATTCAGGCAAAGAAAGTGGATTTGCATTAAAACTGGCCTTTCAGGAGGAGTCAGAACGAGTCATATGGTTTCGAGGTTTTTTTAGGTCGATTTTTGAGGAATGGGGCCCCAACTAACCGCATCCAGCTTTACTCACTCTGTGGTCGTGCGAGTGACCAGAAGATCACGAAACAGTTATGTCCATATATTGGGCCACCTGATCAAAGAAAACTGAGACCTTGAAATGGAAATCAAAAAAATCGGTTATTGCTTTAAGGTAGCAATCCACAGTTTTTAGAGCATTTTTCAGTTAATTTTGCTAGGTCCGCCAAAATTGATAATAGCTCTGTCCAATCTGGTGAACAATCCGATTTCTCCCATAAAATCATTAAATCAAATGTCTAACAACAAAATAACATCATTTAAATTGCCTAGCACTGACTATCACCCTACCTGTATTGGGGATATTTTCCCCTACCCCCTCTTTTAGACCAGTGAATTTTCGTAAAATATGCCTGAAGTCTGGGCCCCAATGCATATTCTGTGCAAAAGGAAGCCTCATAGATCCCATGCAAATACTTAGAGAATCGACCCAGGATCATAATGAGCAGTGCACAAATATGTGCCATCCATCTACTTTTTTCGCTATTTGTGAACAAAGATAACCCCTGCAAAAACGACAGTGAAGAGCGTCACCGGCTATGACTGGCGAACGATCCGGGATCCTTATATAATCCCGGTTTTTACCAGTCTAAAAATAGAAAATAAGTATTTTTCACATGTTTGAGGCATAATTGATCCGATTTGGGGAAAGATGTCGGCAAATTATTGAAAGAGGATAATTTACAGTCCAATTTCATGCCCTACCCCTTAATATTGAAATTTTTGGCCCACCTCAAAAGTACGAAACTGTGAATGGAACCTTAAAGCAAAACTTTTTGCTCTAGTTTCTGGCAATTTTCGTCTAAAACTATTCTTTAACATAATTCCAATTAAATTCAGGCAAAGAAAGTGGATTTGCATTAAAACTGGCCTTTCAGGAGGAGTCAGAACGAGTCATATGGTTTCGAGGTTTTTTTAGGTCGATTTTTGAGGAATGGGGCCCCAACTAACCGCATCCAGCTTTACTCACTCTGTGGTCGTGCGAGTGACCAGAAGATCACGAAACAGTTATGTCCATATATTGGGCCACCTGATCAAAGAAAACTGAGACCTTGAAATGGAAATCAAAAAAATCGGTTATTGCTTTAAGGTAGCAATCCACAGTTTTTAGAGCATTTTTCAGTTAATTTTGCTAGGTCCGCCAAAATTGATAATAGCTCTGTCCAATCTGGTGAACAATCCGATTTCTCCCATAAAATCATTAAATCAAATGTCTAACAACAAAATAACATCATTTAAATTGCCTAGCACTGACTATCACCCTACCTGTATTGGGGATATTTTCCCCTACCCCCTCTTTTAGACCAGTGAATTTTCGTAAAATATGCCTGAAGTCTGGGCCCCAATGCATATTCTGTGCAAAAGGAAGCCTCATAGATCCCATGCAAATACTTAGAGAATCGACCCAGGATCATAATGAGCAGTGCACAAATATGTGCCATCCATCTACTTTTTTCGCTATTTGTGAACAAAGATAACCCCTGCAAAAACGACAGTGAAGAGCGTCACCGGCTATGACTGGCGAACGATCCGGGATCCTTATATAATCCCGGTTTTTACCAGTCTAAAAATAGAAAATAAGTATTTTTCACATGTTTGAGGCATAATTGATCCGATTTGGGGAAAGATGTCGGCAAATTATTGAAAGAGGATAATTTACAGTCCAATTTCATGCCCTACCCCTTAATATTGAAATTTTTGGCCCACCTCAAAAGTACGAAACTGTGAATGGAACCTTAAAGCAAAACTTTTTGCTCTAGTTTCTGGCAATTTTCGTCTAAAACTATTCTTTAACATAATTCCAATTAAATTCAGGCAAAGAAAGTGGATTTGCATTAAAACTGGCCTTTCAGGAGGAGTCAGAACGAGTCATATGGTTTCGAGGCATTTTTAGGTCGATTTTTGAGGAATGGGGCCCCAACTAACCGCATCCAGCTTTACTCACTCTGTGGTCGTGCGAGTGACCAGAAGATCACGAAACAGTTATGTCCATATATTGGGCCACCTGATCAAAGAAAACTGAGACCTTGAAATGGAAATCAAAAAAATCGGTTATTGCTTTAAGGTAGCAATCCACAGTTTTTAGAGCATTTTTCAGTTAATTTTGCTAGGTCCGCCAAAATTGATAATAGCTCTGTCCAATCTGGTGAACAATCCGATTTCTCCCATAAAATCATTAAATCAAATGTCTAACAACAAAATAACATCATTTAAATTGCCTAGCACTGACTATCACCCTACCTGTATTGGGGATATTTTCCCCTACCCCCTCTTTTAGACCAGTGAATTTTCGTAAAATATGCCTGAAGTCTGGGCCCCAATGCATATTCTGTGCAAAAGGAAGCCTCATAGATCCCATGCAAATACTTAGAGAATCGACCCAGGATCATAATGAGCAGTGCACAAATATGTGCCATCCATCTACTTTTTTCGCTATTTGTGAACAAAGATAACCCCTGCAAAAACGACAGTGAAGAGCGTCACCGGCTATGACTGGCGAACGATCCGGGATCCTTATATAATCCCGGTTTTTACCAGTCTAAAAATAGAAAATAAGTATTTTTCACATGTTTGAGGCATAATTGATCCGATTTGGGGAAAGATGTCGGCAAATTATTGAAAGAGGATAATTTACAGTCCAATTTCATGCCCTACCCCTTAATATTGAAATTTTTGGCCCACCTCAAAAGTACGAAACTGTGAATGGAACCTTAAAGCAAAACTTTTTGCTCTAGTTTCTGGCAATTTTCGTCTAAAACTATTCTTTAACATAATTCCAATTAAATTCAGGCAAAGAAAGTGGATTTGCATTAAAACTGGCCTTTCAGGAGGAGTCAGAACGAGTCATATGGTTTCGAGGCATTTTTAGGTCGATTTTTGAGGAATGGGGCCCCAACTAACCGCATCCAGCTTTACTCACTCTGTGGTCGTGCGAGTGACCAGAAGATCACGAAACAGTTATGTCCATATATTGGGCCACCTGATCAAAGAAAACTGAGACCTTGAAATGGAAATCAAAAAAATCGGTTATTGCTTTAAGGTAGCAATCCACAGTTTTTAGAGCATTTTTCAGTTAATTTTGCTAGGTCCGCCAAAATTGATAATAGCTCTGTCCAATCTGGTGAACAATCCGATTTCTCCCATAAAATCATTAAATCAAATGTCTAACAACAAAATAACATCATTTAAATTGCCTAGCACTGACTATCACCCTACCTGTATTGGGGATATTTTCCCCTACCCCCTCTTTTAGACCAGTGAATTTTCGTAAAATATGCCTGAAGTCTGGGCCCCAATGCATATTCTGTGCAAAAGGAAGCCTCATAGATCCCATGCAAATACTTAGAGAATCGACCCAGGATCATAATGAGCAGTGCACAAATATGTGCCATCCATCTACTTTTTTCGCTATTTGTGAACAAAGATAACCCCTGCAAAAACGACAGTGAAGAGCGTCACCGGCTATGACTGGCGAACGATCCGGG
Source organism: Rugalucina vietnamica (assembly GCA_964017185.1). Taxonomy (NCBI): domain Eukaryota; kingdom Metazoa; phylum Mollusca; class Bivalvia; order Lucinida; family Lucinidae; genus Rugalucina; species Rugalucina vietnamica. Next base: position 25,033,852 of record OZ024878.1, on the reverse strand, counting down.
ATCCTTATATAATCCCGGTTTTTACCAGTCTAAAAATAGAAAATAAGTATTTTTCACATGTTTGAGGCATAATTGATCCGATTTGGGGAAAGATGTCGGCAAATTATTGAAAGAGGATAATTTACAGTCCAATTTCATGCCCTACCCCTTAATATTGAAATTTTTGGCCCACCTCAAAAGTACGAAACTGTGAATGGAACCTTAAAGCAAAACTTTTTGCTCTAGTTTCTGGCAATTTTCGTCTAAAACTATTCTTTAACATAATTCCAATTAAATTCAGGCAAAGAAAGTGGATTTGCATTAAAACTGGCCTTTCAGGAGGAGTCAGAACGAGTCATATGGTTTCGAGGCATTTTTAGGTCGATTTTTGAGGAATGGGGCCCCAACTAACCGCATCCAGCTTTACTCACTCTGTGGTCGTGCGAGTGACCAGAAGATCACGAAACAGTTATGTCCATATATTGGGCCACCTGATCAAAGAAAACTGAGACCTTGAAATGGAAATCAAAAAAATCGGTTATTGCTTTAAGGTAGCAATCCACAGTTTTTAGAGCATTTTTCAGTTAATTTTGCTAGGTCCGCCAAAATTGATAATAGCTCTGTCCAATCTGGTGAACAATCCGATTTCTCCCATAAAATCATTAAATCAAATGTCTAACAACAAAATAACATCATTTAAATTGCCTAGCACTGACTATCACCCTACCTGTATTGGGGATATTTTCCCCTACCCCCTCTTTTAGACCAGTGAATTTTCGTAAAATATGCCTGAAGTCTGGGCCCCAATGCATATTCTGTGCAAAAGGAAGCCTCATAGATCCCATGCAAATACTTAGAGAATCGACCCAGGATCATAATGAGCAGTGCACAAATATGTGCCATCCATCTACTTTTTTCGCTATTTGTGAACAAAGATAACCCCTGCAAAAACGACAGTGAAGAGCGTCACCGGCTATGACTGGCGAACGATCCGGGATCCTTATATAATCCCGGTTTTTACCAGTCTAAAAATAGAAAATAAGTATTTTTCACATGTTTGAGGCATAATTGATCCGATTTGGGGAAAGATGTCGGCAAATTATTGAAAGAGGATAATTTACAGTCCAATTTCATGCCCTACCCCTTAATATTGAAATTTTTGGCCCACCTCAAAAGTACGAAACTGTGAATGGAACCTTAAAGCAAAACTTTTTGCTCTAGTTTCTGGCAATTTTCGTCTAAAACTATTCTTTAACATAATTCCAATTAAATTCAGGCAAAGAAAGTGGATTTGCATTAAAACTGGCCTTTCAGGAGGAGTCAGAACGAGTCATATGGTTTCGAGGCATTTTTAGGTCGATTTTTGAGGAATGGGGCCCCAACTAACCGCATCCAGCTTTACTCACTCTGTGGTCGTGCGAGTGACCAGAAGATCACGAAACAGTTATGTCCATATATTGGGCCACCTGATCAAAGAAAACTGAGACCTTGAAATGGAAATCAAAAAAATCGGTTATTGCTTTAAGGTAGCAATCCACAGTTTTTAGAGCATTTTTCAGTTAATTTTGCTAGGTCCGCCAAAATTGATAATAGCTCTGTCCAATCTGGTGAACAATCCGATTTCTCCCATAAAATCATTAAATCAAATGTCTAACAACAAAATAACATCATTTAAATTGCCTAGCACTGACTATCACCCTACCTGTATTGGGGATATTTTCCCCTACCCCCTCTTTTAGACCAGTGAATTTTCGTAAAATATGCCTGAAGTCTGGGCCCCAATGCATATTCTGTGCAAAAGGAAGCCTCATAGATCCCATGCAAATACTTAGAGAATCGACCCAGGATCATAATGAGCAGTGCACAAATATGTGCCATCCATCTACTTTTTTCGCTATTTGTGAACAAAGATAACCCCTGCAAAAACGACAGTGAAGAGCGTCACCGGCTATGACTGGCGAACGATCCGGGATCCTTATATAATCCCGGTTTTTACCAGTCTAAAAATAGAAAATAAGTATTTTTCACATGTTTGAGGCATAATTGATCCGATTTGGGGAAAGATGTCGGCAAATTATTGAAAGAGGATAATTTACAGTCCAATTTCATGCCCTACCCCTTAATATTGAAATTTTTGGCCCACCTCAAAAGTACGAAACTGTGAATGGAACCTTAAAGCAAAACTTTTTGCTCTAGTTTCTGGCAATTTTCGTCTAAAACTATTCTTTAACATAATTCCAATTAAATTCAGGCAAAGAAAGTGGATTTGCATTAAAACTGGCCTTTCAGGAGGAGTCAGAACGAGTCATATGGTTTCGAGGCATTTTTAGGTCGATTTTTGAGGAATGGGGCCCCAACTAACCGCATCCAGCTTTACTCACTCTGTGGTCGTGCGAGTGACCAGAAGATCACGAAACAGTTATGTCCATATATTGGGCCACCTGATCAAAGAAAACTGAGACCTTGAAATGGAAATCAAAAAAATCGGTTATTGCTTTAAGGTAGCAATCCACAGTTTTTAGAGCATTTTTCAGTTAATTTTGCTAGGTCCGCCAAAATTGATAATAGCTCTGTCCAATCTGGTGAACAATCCGATTTCTCCCATAAAATCATTAAATCAAATGTCTAACAACAAAATAACATCATTTAAATTGCCTAGCACTGACTATCACCCTACCTGTATTGGGGATATTTTCCCCTACCCCCTCTTTTAGACCAGTGAATTTTCGTAAAATATGCCTGAAGTCTGGGCCCCAATGCATATTCTGTGCAAAAGGAAGCCTCATAGATCCCATGCAAATACTTAGAGAATCGACCCAGGATCATAATGAGCAGTGCACAAATATGTGCCATCCATCTACTTTTTTCGCTATTTGTGAACAAAGATAACCCCTGCAAAAACGACAGTGAAGAGCGTCACCGGCTATGACTGGCGAACGATCCGGGATCCTTATATAATCCCGGTTTTTACCAGTCTAAAAATAGAAAATAAGTATTTTTCACATGTTTGAGGCATAATTGATCCGATTTGGGGAAAGATGTCGGCAAATTATTGAAAGAGGATAATTTACAGTCCAATTTCATGCCCTACCCCTTAATATTGAAATTTTTGGCCCACCTCAAAAGTACGAAACTGTGAATGGAACCTTAAAGCAAAACTTTTTGCTCTAGTTTCTGGCAATTTTCGTCTAAAACTATTCTTTAACATAATTCCAATTAAATTCAGGCAAAGAAAGTGGATTTGCATTAAAACTGGCCTTTCAGGAGGAGTCAGAACGAGTCATATGGTTTCGAGGTTTTTTTAGGTCGATTTTTGAGGAATGGGGCCCCAACTAACCGCATCCAGCTTTACTCACTCTGTGGTCGTGCGAGTGACCAGAAGATCACGAAACAGTTATGTCCATATATTGGGCCACCTGATCAAAGAAAACTGAGACCTTGAAATGGAAATCAAAAAAATCGGTTATTGCTTTAAGGTAGCAATCCACAGTTTTTAGAGCATTTTTCAGTTAATTTTGCTAGGTCCGCCAAAATTGATAATAGCTCTGTCCAATCTGGTGAACAATCCGATTTCTCCCATAAAATCATTAAATCAAATGTCTAACAACAAAATAACATCATTTAAATTGCCTAGCACTGACTATCACCCTACCTGTATTGGGGATATTTTCCCCTACCCCCTCTTTTAGACCAGTGAATTTTCGTAAAATATGCCTGAAGTCTGGGCCCCAATGCATATTCTGTGCAAAAGGAAGCCTCATAGATCCCATGCAAATACTTAGAGAATCGACCCAGGATCATAATGAGCAGTGCACAAATATGTGCCATCCATCTACTTTTTTCGCTATTTGTGAACAAAGATAACCCCTGCAAAAACGACAGTGAAGAGCGTCACCGGCTATGACTGGCGAACGATCCGGGATCCTTATATAATCCCGGTTTTTACCAGTCTAAAAATAGAAAATAAGTATTTTTCACATGTTTGAGGCATAATTGATCCGATTTGGGGAAAGATGTCGGCAAATTATTGAAAGAGGATAATTTACAGTCCAATTTCATGCCCTACCCCTTAATATTGAAATTTTTGGCCCACCTCAAAAGTACGAAACTGTGAATGGAACCTTAAAGCAAAACTTTTTGCTCTAGTTTCTGGCAATTTTCGTCTAAAACTATTCTTTAACATAATTCCAATTAAATTCAGGCAAAGAAAGTGGATTTGCATTAAAACTGGCCTTTCAGGAGGAGTCAGAACGAGTCATATGGTTTCGAGGCATTTTTAGGTCGATTTTTGAGGAATGGGGCCCCAACTAACCGCATCCAGCTTTACTCACTCTGTGGTCGTGCGAGTGACCAGAAGATCACGAAACAGTTATGTCCATATATTGGGCCACCTGATCAAAGAAAACTGAGACCTTGAAATGGAAATCAAAAAAATCGGTTATTGCTTTAAGGTAGCAATCCACAGTTTTTAGAGCATTTTTCAGTTAATTTTGCTAGGTCCGCCAAAATTGATAATAGCTCTGTCCAATCTGGTGAACAATCCGATTTCTCCCATAAAATCATTAAATCAAATGTCTAACAACAAAATAACATCATTTAAATTGCCTAGCACTGACTATCACCCTACCTGTATTGGGGATATTTTCCCCTACCCCCTCTTTTAGACCAGTGAATTTTCGTAAAATATGCCTGAAGTCTGGGCCCCAATGCATATTCTGTGCAAAAGGAAGCCTCATAGATCCCATGCAAATACTTAGAGAATCGACCCAGGATCATAATGAGCAGTGCACAAATATGTGCCATCCATCTACTTTTTTCGCTATTTGTGAACAAAGATAACCCCTGCAAAAACGACAGTGAAGAGCGTCACCGGCTATGACTGGCGAACGATCCGGGATCCTTATATAATCCCGGTTTTTACCAGTCTAAAAATAGAAAATAAGTATTTTTCACATGTTTGAGGCATAATTGATCCGATTTGGGGAAAGATGTCGGCAAATTATTGAAAGAGGATAATTTACAGTCCAATTTCATGCCCTACCCCTTAATATTGAAATTTTTGGCCCACCTCAAAAGTACGAAACTGTGAATGGAACCTTAAAGCAAAACTTTTTGCTCTAGTTTCTGGCAATTTTCGTCTAAAACTATTCTTTAACATAATTCCAATTAAATTCAGGCAAAGAAAGTGGATTTGCATTAAAACTGGCCTTTCAGGAGGAGTCAGAACGAGTCATATGGTTTCGAGGCATTTTTAGGTCGATTTTTGAGGAATGGGGCCCCAACTAACCGCATCCAGCTTTACTCACTCTGTGGTCGTGCGAGTGACCAGAAGATCACGAAACAGTTATGTCCATATATTGGGCCACCTGATCAAAGAAAACTGAGACCTTGAAATGGAAATCAAAAAAATCGGTTATTGCTTTAAGGTAGCAATCCACAGTTTTTAGAGCATTTTTCAGTTAATTTTGCTAGGTCCGCCAAAATTGATAATAGCTCTGTCCAATCTGGTGAACAATCCGATTTCTCCCATAAAATCATTAAATCAAATGTCTAACAACAAAATAACATCATTTAAATTGCCTAGCACTGACTATCACCCTACCTGTATTGGGGATATTTTCCCCTACCCCCTCTTTTAGACCAGTGAATTTTCGTAAAATATGCCTGAAGTCTGGGCCCCAATGCATATTCTGTGCAAAAGGAAGCCTCATAGATCCCATGCAAATACTTAGAGAATCGACCCAGGATCATAATGAGCAGTGCACAAATATGTGCCATCCATCTACTTTTTTCGCTATTTGTGAACAAAGATAACCCCTGCAAAAACGACAGTGAAGAGCGTCACCGGCTATGACTGGCGAACGATCCGGGATCC